>JAEQBH010004596.1:0-257195 GCA_016808115.1 Tetrastigma voinierianum | reverse complement strand
ATGTTTGCTCCTCATAACTTCAACACCCAAGAAATACTTTAGCATCCCTAAGTCCTTTTGTGTGGAATTGGCCACGAAGAAAGGACTTAAGTGATGATATACCTATCATATCACACCCAGTAATAACAATATCATCTACATACACAACTAACAAGATGATACCTGCTTTGAAATTTTTGTAAAAGACAAAGTGATCAAATTTGCTCTTCCGCATGCCAAACTTCTCAATTACTTGATTAAATTTACCAAACCATGCACGTGGACCTTGTTTCAAACCATATAAGGATTTACGGAGACGATAGACTCTACCAATCTCCACCTGAGCAACATACCCTGGAGGTTGCTCCATATAAACTTCCTTCAGAAGATCCCCATGAAGAAATGCTTTCTTAATATCAAGCTGGTGGAGGTCCCAGCCATGAGTGGCTGCTAGAGATATAAATAGTTTAACAAAAGTCATCTTGGCAACCAAGGAGAAGGTATCAGAATAGTCCACCCCATAGGTCTGGGCGTAGCCTTTAGCAACAAGGCGTGCTTTCAACCTAGTAACCGAGCTTACTCTGATAAAACTTTACGGCAAACACCCAACGACAACCAATAGCCTTCTTTCTAGTAGGTAAAGGCACTAAGTCCCATGTACCATTGTCATCTAAAGCCTCAGATTTCACTCTATACATACTACGCCAACCAGATGATATAAAGCCTCACGCATGTTGTTAGAATAGAGATGTAATCCAGTGGATGCATAAAAGAATATAGGAATGTGATGACAAATGGTTATAAGAACAAAACAGGAGGAAATTGGTGAACACACTGATGTTTACCTTTATGAAGAGCAATAGGAAAATCACTAGAGATTAGATCTAATGTCGAAGCACTGTGCTGGACTCTGAGGACCGTAAGCCGCGCCGAGCATAGCTAATTTGAGTAATGGAGGTTTAAGAGGAATGAGAGCTGAGTAGGAACCGTAAGGGAAACATAATAAACCAATAAATCATCCTCCCCCGGACTCGTAAACAGAAGGAAGGGAAACGAGGTAGTCCAAAGAATGCAAATGATCAAGAGACACAAAGTAACGTCGAAGAGTGGGACAGCATCTATACCCTTTTTTAACATGAGAATATCCCACAAAGATGCACTTTAAGGACTTCAGATCAAGTTTAGAGACTTAAGGATGGACATCTCGAACAAAGCATGTGCATCCAAATTACCTTGGGATCAATAGGGAACAACGGATTATTCCGAAAAAATTGGTGGTAAGGAGTAGCCCAATTAAGAACCACTGAGGGTATCTGGTTATCAAAAACAAGTCATGGAGACCGTGACGGCCCAAAATGCTTAGTGGGATATTCATTTGGAACAAAAGGCCTGAAAGGCCTCAAGAAGATGCCTATTCTTCTTTCAAATGCATTTTAGGACGCCCATTCTCGGGTGTCCGCTGACACAACCCGCGAATACTCGTGAATGCCTGCAACCCACCTCTCACTTAAAATCACAGAGTCCTCTGCATGAGCTCTACCCAAATACAAACCTGTCCAAACGCTCAATATGGCCACACAGGGTCCATATACAATTAAAATGAATAAAAATGACCTCTTGGGCCCCTGCATCAATACTCACAATAATCATATCTCAACCAAATATATATATCATGGTTCAAGAGTTGATAATTCACTCTTATACAACATATATTAAAGTTTAAAACATTATAATACATGTATCCAACTAAAACCCCAAAGCCACAAATCCGACTTTCTTCAAAACCGGCCCATAGGGATGAGCCGTCTCTGCACTTCATGTACCCGAAATACGTAATTCCTCGATGTGGTGAGCTAATGCCCCTAGTGGAATAACCCTAAACGGGTTACTTCCCCCACCTAAGTGCATATGCAATGTGCTCCCATAAACACACATTCAAGAAATACGTGATCCTACTTCGATGTCTAAATGACCAACTCCGTGTCCCAGTCCTCACCGACTCCCCACACCGCTAAACCATGTGGGCTGAGAAACATTATTTTCAAACAAAGGCTTGTTTTTAATTATGGACAACCCTCCGATATAAGTATGACCGAATTCATAATCAATTTAGTGGACAACCCCCTCCGATATACTCTTCCACTCATCGGATCTCGACGATTGATATTATATGGACTACCCTCTCGATATTGTAATGGACACACTGATGCACTATCATTATTAGTCAACCCTTCAAACAATTCTCTCAAGAAAACCATCTCATGCACTCTTCCACTCCTATTGCTCTAGTGGTGCCCTAAGGCATATGGAATGCATGATGCCAATTCCAATACAATTTATATACACACAAATATATATAACATGATATACATTTACATAATTTAATCACACAAACATGTTATGCAATTTCACAATCCATTACACCAAAAAATTAGCTCACGCGGGCCAATTAACAAACTGGCAAGCAATTTGGATTTGAATTACCCAAACCAAACACATTTCCTCACAAAATTTATTTCGTGAACACCATTCACATGAACAAAGAAAACCCTGGGCATCGCTCACTCACTCACTATCTACATCGGCTCTAATTTCTCGTGAATCCGACCCTAGCTATTTCCTACTTCATACACATCAAACATGATTTAAGACATAGTAATTTTATACCATTAAGCACCCAAACAGCCCAGTCATGGACTGTATTAATGGGCTCCCAAAATTTTCACACCGTCCCAAGTTTTGGGATCGATCAAACGCCGCTCAAGGCCTCAAGTTAACCGGGAAGATTACAAAACACTTAAATAAAGGAAAACCTCAACAGATAAAACCCCTACCTCACGTAGCTCTGTTGAAACTCAAACCAGCCCACGCGAGGCCCGCGCGCAGGAACACTTCTGGCTCGCTCGAAGAATCGACCATCGGGATGAAGAGGCAATCTAGAGAAGTGGCTTACTCTAGAAAAATCACAATTCCAAGCCAGATCCTCGCCTACACTCATTTCTTTTTTTGCCTCCTTTTGCCTTTAATTGAAGAAGACAAACTATTCATTGTTTGTCTTATTCAATTAAACTTTCAAATAATGCCCATTATGTCCATTCTCTTGGATTTTTGACATCTGGGCACTACCGGTCGTCCACCTATCATTTCACCCACAAACATGGGCAACATGAGTACATGTTATATGACTTCGCCACATCACATAAGTTGTTTTATGGCACCCGAAACGCTGGACGCCAAAACGCGGCCAATTACAATCGTTCTAATTCGACGTGAATTCAACGTGTTGAAGCAGACGGATAGAGACGATCTAACTGAAATCGCTTCACATCCGAGATTCAAAATTTCCCGGCTTCAATCAAATTACGATTTTACCATTTTTTCCAATAAATCGAATTTTCGGTCTATACATCTCCTTCAAAGGAATTTCGTCCCGAAATTCTGGACAATCACAATCACTCACATGCATATGTAATGTGCACACTACCATGCATATAAACTCGTCGTTTAAATCTTAAACGACTAAACCATGTACCTTCATCCCTAAATAAGAAGGGATAGGTGGCCCACATCGTGTCCCCGCGCTCCCACGTTGACTCCTCCACCCACAGTGCCACATAGCACCCCTCATTCAAATTTCACTGGCCTTGCGTCGCAAAACCCGATCATGGTTATCCGTACCGCACACCGGTCCCTCCTCAAAGGTCCCACTCGCATCAACCCTTAATCTGTCCCCAATCCACCACATGAGCTGGATCTGGAGTATACTTCCGGAGCATGAAGACGTGAAATACCTCGTGGACACCTGACATGCTGGGCGGTAAAGCCAATCGGTACGCAACAATGCCTACCCTCTCGAGTATCTCGAAAGGCCCAATAAACCTCGGCGATAACTTCCCGCGCTTGCCGAACCTAACCACTCTCCTCTTAGGCATCACCTTCAAGAAGACGTGATCTCCAACCTCGACCTGGTCGACGGGGCCGCACGTCCGCATAGCTCTTCGCCGCAAGATCGAGTCGTGAGAAGACTGCTTGATCAAGATCACCTTCTCGAGGTGTTCCTAATCGTGCCCGTGGACAATGACGGAGCCTTCCCACCCTCGGTCCAACATAATCTGCGGACTCGTACCGGCCTCCCCATACAATGCCTTATATGGTGCCATCCAGATACCGCCCGACAACCTTTGTTGCATCTAATTCCACTAAGGGCAAGTGCTCTCCCAGCCACCCTTATGATCTAAGACGCATGCCCGCAAAGATGTCCTCAACACCGTATAGTCCTCTAAGATCGACTATCCGTCTCAGGGCAGTTGTACCATGGTCACTGCGGTGCCCATAGCCTTGGAAACTTTCCAAAAGTGCGTCAGAACCTCGTCCCTATCCGACACTATGGATACTGGTACTCCATGTAGCCGAACCATTTCCTCACCGCCAACCTGCCAGACCCTCCAATGAGAAGGTCATCCGCACGCTAGAAAAAATGTGCCTCACTTCGTGGAGCTCTGGCCCACTCATCACCCATACCGCATCATGTCTCGCAAAGGTTCGTGGGCGCGGGTCACAAAATCCATCGTGACGCGCTCTACTTCCATTCGGGCCACCTCCAATGGCTGAAGTAGTCCCGCCGCCTCCTGCTCACTTTAACCTCGATGACACGTGAGACATCACGCACGGTCCCCTATGTGTTTCTCTTCATCCCACTCCAATATCGACGACGAAGATCCCGATACATCTTCGTGCCACCCGGATGCACCCGGAAATCGAGAGCACCGAAACTCCCGAGAATCTCCTCTTAAGCCTGGCCAAATGGGGAACCATTACCGGGCCCTATACCGAAGACTACCATCCGAGTGATTCGCTCCAGCCCTCGCCACCTGCATCTAATCGTATTCCTCCCCCGATGGACACTCATCTCCGTCCCGCCATCGGGATCAATCAATTGGCCACCGTAGACTCCGGCAGCCACTAAACTCCCCCAATGTACCCCGTGTCCGCGCCTCATTGCATCAGAATCCAAACTCGTCCCACAGCCTCGACATCCGCCAATCTCCTAGAAGCTATACTAGCCAAGACTCCCGTGACTTCCTCATCGAGTGCATCGTCAATTACATTTGCTCTTTACCGTGGGTGGTAATGCAAAGTGAAGTCATAACTTGTGAACCTAATTGATCCGGCTGTCTCATATTGAGGTCCCGCTGCGTGAAAATATACTTTTCTAAGACTTCTTTGTGGTCCGAGCACACCCTCTAACTCCTCACCATATAAGTAAATGCAAAATCTTCAAAGCCTAAGACTACGCTCCGTCAACTCATGTCGGTGTGGGGTAATTTCGCCATGATTCTTCAACTGACGGAACCATAGTTACTACTCCCTCCCCTGACTGCGATCAAAACACATCCCAGCCCGCCCTCGATGCGATCACACCATATCAGGTACCCCCGTCCCCCGTCCCAACCATCAAGATAGAGCTGGGGCAAGTCTCCTTCAACTCCCCGGAATGCCTCTCACACCTGGCCATCCCAATCAACCGACCTCCTTCCGGTCAAACCTTCACATGTGCCGCGACCTGGGAGAAATCCCAATGAATCTCCCCAATAGTCTGCAACGCTAATCCTGCGAAACTACGTATCTCGAAGACTCCGACTTCGGCCTCTCCAACTCATCACTACCGACCTTTTCTGGTCTACTGACACGCTCGACTGGACCACGTGGTCCCAAAAATCTTACCTCAAGAAGCCAAAACTCGCGACTCTACCGAATCCCCGCATACAACCGATGGTCTCTCAACAACTGTAACACGATCCTCAAGTGATACTCATGATCCCACCGATTTGGGAGATCAAAATGTCATCCACGGCACTACGACAACCGATTCGCATGGGGTGGCTGGAATACTCTATGCATGAGATCCATGAATGCCGGCGCATTCGTTAACCCAAAGGGCATCACCGTAAACTCAAAGTGCCCATAACGTGTCCTAAACGCCGTCTTAGGGGTAGACTGCCTCCTAACCTCAACCTGATGGTAACCATATGGCGGGTCTATTTCTGGAGTAGACTCGCTCCTCTCAACTCGATCAAACAACCATCAATCCTCTGCAATGGGTACCGACTGATCAGAACCCCGCTCAACCGGTTTGCAATCAATGCAATACCAAAGGGTCTTCATTCTTCTTCTTAGCAAATAGAACCGAGCTCTATGGTGAGTGTCTGCCTAATGAACCCTCATTCAAAGAGCTCCCGTGAGGGGCCGACTCGGGTCTCTCGCAACTCAACCGGGGTGCCATCCTATGCGGAGTCATAGAGATAGGCGAAGTACCAAGGTGTAATTCAATATCGAAGTCTACAACCCTATGCGGAGGCAATCCTGGTAGTTCATTCGGAAAAACATTCTCATATTCGCAAACTACCCGAGGTAGATCTAAGTCTAGTCTCTCCTCGTCCTTCAAAGGTGTTTGCCCGCTAGCCAACCCGCCTAATTTGTCTCCCGACACTGACTCGTGATACTCCGTCTGGGAAAAAATATCATGCTTTGTCTCTCAAACACAAAGACGAAAATCGGGCCCCGCGTGTAGCAAGAATCCTCCTACGCCACAATCGAGATAACGACCCCGTAAGCCGTCACTAATCCATCCCCGGGATGACATCAAACTATGACATGTCCATGACCCTCAAGTCCACTGTGAGTAGAGTCCCCGAGATCTCTAACTCGCAACCACGACATATCATCCCTATTCTCACCCTAATCCCTATGGGAGAACTCACATACAAAGGCTCCTCTAAGGTCTCAACCTCTAAGCCCAACTCTATCACAACTGATGCAACAATGAATGAATGCGACGCACCAGTATCAAATAACACTCTTGCCCATAGGCGAGATAGCAAAACGCACTCGTATAACCGGGCCGATATGCCGACTCACCATGGCAGGATGGCGCACGCGCCCGAACCCCCCGATGTCCCCGCTTACGGGCCTCGCCCCTCGCCCACCCATACTCTAGCCTCTCGTCGCGGCGAAACGGAAGTGCCCGTAGCTCCCCTCGGAAACTAAGATCGGCTCTCCGTCTGCATCAAGGCCAGGAGGAATGTGATTGTGATCCTCTCCCGCCCTACCACTTACCGGACCGCGCGCCCCGAACCTCGGGATCCCCGTCTCCGGGGCAATCCTCCTCATATGTCCGGTCGCCGCACCCAGAAAGCATACCACGGCTCCCGCCTCGACCGGCAACTCTCATCTATCCCCTCGCCCGATGGTCACACCCGAACCCTCGTGGAACTAGAAGCCCCCGCTCTTTCCCGAACTAGAAGAAGATCGACCTTCTTCCTCTTTGCTTACTACCACCGTGATCCCCGAGTGCCCGAGCATCCTCTATCTCCTCTCTATGGTCAGGGCTGTCCCAACCATGAAGTCCATATCCCGTAGGCGAAGTCCTACAATCTTGGCCCAAATGGACAACTTCAGTCCATTCTCAAATCTCCTAACCTTAGCCATGTCTGTAGCCACGTAATCATCAGCAAATCGGGCTCACTCTGTGAACCTAGCCACATAATCCATCACTGACATCGCCCTCGTCAAATTTCTAGGAACTCCCGAGCCTTCGTATGCCCCGCAGCATCCTGAGTACTTACCCACGAATGTACTCCCTCAAATCCCTCGCCCATGTCACGCCTCTAGATCTCTAGAGGTCCTTGCCCATTTCCACCATACTTGGGTCTCACCCTCTAGCTAGAACGCAGGTAGTATGATCTTGGTCGCGTCAGAGGTAATCTCCATAGCCTCTAACACCTTCTCAACCTGCATGAACCAAATGGTCTCGCTACTGATCTCCTCCCGCGGAATGCTCCGACGATGATGCCCTGCCTCCGGAGGTTACCTGACCTCCCCGACCACCCGCTATACCAAATTTCTCAGGCTATAGTCGCCGCAATACCCATGCCTCAACAGCTGGGTCCGCCGATCAAATACCGTGGTCGGGTCAAATACCTGCGGGCGCCCGACCAGCACTCGCGGGAGCGCCCCACGCCCCGTCCCGACTAGCCATCTACACAGCCTTAAATGGCGCTAGTCACAATGCAAAGGTCTCTAAGACATAAACACAAACTCGAGACACTATTCATACACGTAAATCGTTGCATATACCAAGTCCTTGTAAGACAATCGTTCCATAGTAAACCATTTTTGTCAACAATAATTTTATTTTCGAAAATTTCATTTTCTCCAAAATTTTGTCTCATTTGATTTGATTTGATTTGATTTGATTAAATTTTTTTTCCATTTTCCAAAACACTTAAATAAATTCATAAAAATTTATTTTAAGTGATTTTCTTCAGTTTTACAAACTGTAAAACCTTAGAAAATAATTTTCTTCACCCATTTTTTTTCATTTAATTTTGGACATTTTGTCTAAAATTTCCAACACTAAACCTAGTGTTCAACCTTAAAATTTATTAAAATTTTATTTTATTATCCACTAAACCAAATAAATTTATTCAAATTTATTTCATTTATTTTCTTTGTTCCAGTTTACTCACTGTAAAACTCCCACAAAGTTTCAACACATCATGTTTTTCCTATGTGCTAATCACTGCGCCAAACACTCCATAAATATTACATAATAACCATGTAATGCACACCATTCACACAACAATTCACCAACAAACACATGATCACACATAAACCATGCAAAGGTTCTAATTTTATCCAAGGCCTTCCTAGGCAATCTCATACCTTAAACCTAACATCGAATCACACCAAGTGCGATGTTCTTACACGACTATGGCCTAAGCCTAAGCTCCCTGCCCCCAGGTATTCGTGATACCCAGCTCCGATAATACTGCCGTGACGCCCCCATCTCCCGGGTGTCCGTTGACAACCCGTCAACTCGCGGACATCGTGAACGCCCTGCAACCCGACACCTCTCAATAAAAACTCCGCAGTCTCCCTTTGTACCTGGGAGCTCTACTCAAATACAAAATCTGTCCCAAATGGGCCAATATGGCCAGCACAGGTCCATCTACAATTAAAATGAGTAAAATGGCCTCGGGCCCTTACATCAATACTCACACAATCATATCCCAACCAAATATATATATCATGGTTCAAGAGTTGATAATTCACTTTTATACAACATATATTAAAAGTTTAAAACATTCTAATACATGTATCCAACTAAAACACCAAAGCCACAACTCGGCTTTCTTCAAAATTGGCCTCTAGGATGAGCCGTCTCCTCGTGCGCTCCTCGTATCTGAATAATATAATCTCTCGATTGCAGGAGCTAATGCCCAAGAAGGAATCACCCTAAATGGGTTACTCCCCACCTAAGTGCATATGCAATGCTCCTATATAAACACACATTCAAGCAAATACGTGATCCTACTTGGATGTCTAAATGACCAACCCGTGTCCCGAGTCCTCACTGACTCCCTCACACTTGCCTAAGCCATGTATGAGAAACATTATTTTCTAAACAGCCAGATTGCTTTTAATTATACAACCCGATATAAGAGCGGATCGACCCGATAATCAATTTAGTGGATAACCCTCCGATGTATATCAATTGGGCAGACTCCGACGATTGATATTATATGGACTACCCTTCGATATTGTAATGGACACACTCCGATAATTATCATTATTAGTCAACCCTTCGAAACAATTTCAAGAAACCATCTCTACGACTCACTCCTATCGGGCTTCTTAAGGTGCCCTGTAAAGGTATACGGAATGCATGATGCCAATTCCAATACAATTTATATAACACACGCAAATATATATACCACATGATATACATTTACATAATTTAATCACACAAACATTATGCAATTTCACAATCCATTACACTCAAAAATTTAGTCATGGGCCAATTATCAACCACGAGCAATTGGATTGAATTACTCAATCAAACACATTTTTTCTCACAAAATTTATTTCATGAATATTATTCACATGAACAAGAAAAACCCTAAGCTATCGTTTCACGGCCACTACTCCTACATCGGTCCCACTTCGTGGAACCCGAATTCCTCAGCCATTTCCATCATACACATCAAACATGATTTATGACATACCTATACCATTGAGCACTCAAACAGCCCCTACAATCACTCTGGACTGTATAATGGCCCCAAAATTTTCACACCTGTCCCAAGTTTCGGACAAATCAAATGGCCGCTCAAGGCCTCAAGCAAACCGGCATTACAAAACACTTTAAATAAAGGTGAAAACTCAAGTAGGATAAAACCCCACCATGGAGTTTTTCAAACCTCAAAAACCGAGCTCCACGCTGTAGGCCTCACTGCAGAAACGACTTTGCTTCCTGCTCCGAAGAATTTCGACAGTCGAATTAGCCAGAAATCTAGAGAGAAGTGGCTTACTCTCTCTTTAGAAAAATCACAATTCCAGTTTCTGCATCCTCGCCCAGCACACTGCCATTTTTTTTGCCTCCTTTTGCCTTTAATTGAAGAAGACAACACTATTCATTGTTTGTCTTATTCAATTAAACTTTCAAATAATGCCCATTATGTCCCTTCTCTTGGATTTTTGACATTTGGCACTACCTCGGCCATCTAATTCCATCATTTTTCTACTCATGCAACATAAGTAACTTGAGTACATGTTATAAGTGACTTTCGTCACATCACATGTCGCTTTTACTTCGCATTCGAAACGACATGCCTCGAAAATATGCCAATTCCGATTATCTTTAATTCGGCTCAAATTAACGTGGTTAGCTAGATTTCGAGACGATTCTAATGGTGAAATCACTGGCCATCCGAGATTCAGAAAATTTAGGTTTTGACCGAAATTATAATTTACCATTTCCGTAAATCGGGAATTTTTCAGTCTTACATACCCCATTATGAGAGAGGGTGTATCAACAATACCAGGTCTAATGGAGAATCCTAGGTTGTAACAAGAAAGACCGAAAAAGGTTCCGGCTAAATATTCCTGGCATTAATAATTTCTCAATGTTTGCACAAAGACATGATATTGTGTTCGAATTTCAACACAAAAAGGCACTAAATGAGAAAAAAAAAAAAAGCTTAGAATGACTTTTATTAGATGTGCCAAGTGACATGAGAGAAATAATTCACAAAGGTAACGAAATATTTAAACCCAGTGGCAGACAAAATTGGACAAGGACCCTAAACATCATAATGAACTAACTCAAAAGGAGCGGAAGCTCGTTTATTGACTCTAGGAAACAAATGCACATGATGAACCTTAGCATACTGACATGACTCACAGTTCAATGATGATAGGCTAGAAACTAAGGATATACCTTCTTCAACAAAGGGAAAGAAGGATGACCCAACCGACAATGTAATTCGAATGGGTAATAACCTGCATTGCAACAGGCGTTGGCACTCTTGTCTAAGGATGTAGAGACCAAGACTCGAGTCCTACCAATAACCCGCCTATCAAAGATCCTAAATCGTATTAAATAATCAGGAAAAAATGAGATGCTACAATTAAGTGTACGTGTGAGTTTACTCACATAAATTAAATTAAAAGAGAATAATGGTAAACTCATAATAGAGGTCAAAGTGATTAAAGGAGTAATATGAATTGTCCTTGACCCAAGGACATAAGATGTTGACCCCTCTACAAGGGTAATAGTAGAGGTAGAAGGGTGTGGTTGAAACATAGTAAATAAATTGGAATTACCTATCATGTGGTATGTGGCTTTAGAGTCAATGACCCATTTGGAGGAAGAGGAAATAAGACATGTGTTAGGTTTACCTGACCCGACAAGCATAATGCTAGGAGTAGAAGCATCCTTCAATGATTCATGGGTACACTGAAACCTTCGATTTCTATTCTGCAACTTCCTACAAGCCCAACGTACATGCCCTAGATTATGGCAATAATGACACACAATTTCACTTGAGGGTTTCTTTTCAGTCATAGGAGCGGATTTAACTCAAATAAGCCTCTGAAAAATATGAAAGATACCAGAAAAATAGGATCTTGCAAGGAAAAGGACCACCTTTCCATGAAAAACACCACACCTGAATGGATTTTGGTCCTAGAAACCTCAACACACCCGTGGGAGCTACTGGATCTCCAATAATTCACAGAAAAATAAAGAAACCCTAGAAAACAAGGGTAGCCGAACACAAAGGAGGCAAAAAGGCACTACTGCAAGCCTTAGACAGAGAAAGCAGGTAGCTAGGGAGTCTCGTTGGTGACTGTCGATGTCGAAGGAGGAGGTGCGTCGCCGGAGGATGGCCAACGACCGGCCACGTGAAGAATGTGGTTGAATTATATAACACAGGTAACTCACACACGCCTTGGTCATCGGGACTTGGTGGTCGGGCCGCCGGGAGGCTCAAGGCACCTTCCTACGGGGCGTGTCTTCCATGCTCTCTAACTCGTGTTTAAAACACACCTTCCGCCACTAGGTTCCTCCTCCGAATTTTAAAAATTTGCCTCAGGGCAAATTCAAGCCCTAGGCTGATACCATGAATAAAGAAAGGCAAAATAATTGGAGGAGTAAATTCCTTTATGATTTTCCTTATTAATCTTAACGTATCAATAAGCACGAGCCAAATATATACAATTGGTAGGTCAATTAACATTCCTAATTAGTTTTTACAAATTTATAAGTAAAGTATATATTTACATTCTATAACATGTGTTAAACCTAAATCCTATAAGCTTGAACTTTTAGGAGAGTTGGTTGTTAACATGGTATCAGAGCCTGGTTTGGCTGAAAGTCCTGGGTTCGAGCTACTTTTTTCAATTTATTCCCCATTTTTTGATTTGAAAGTCCATAGAGGACTCTATATGGTTTATTTGACTCTCCACATGCGGGGTATGGGGCCACTTGTGAGGGAGAGTGTTAAAGGCATGATATTCGTATGAAACCCAAATCCTACAAGCTCGAGCTTAGAGAGTCAGGTCGCTTAACACAGTATCACACAATCAGAATCCCATTAATAATTGATCATTTTTTTGAGTCCTTGATAATAATTGATCATGGCCTCAATGTAAAAGGATAATGGAAAAAATACAGATCTTTGAATTACATTGTCTACAATGATTGATATGAACAAAACTATGTATAATTCAAACATTTAAAAAGTTCTCTTGTATGTGTTGTGAATGGAATCTCATTAATACTGCACAATGCTTTTTTTTAATGGGTAAAATGCACATAACATATTAGGTAGAAAAGAAAACATCCAAAAGACAACTCAAAGCATAAAGTATATAAAAGGAGCCCAAAAGGGAAATACAAAAGAGATAAAGGAAGTTACAAAAAACCCACCAGTCCTCATCTACATCCTAACCAAATAGACATGTTGAATAAAGTTTGGGGTCCGTCACCTATACTGAAGAGAGAATCAATGAGAGGAATTGGAGGAAAGAATTCCTTGTGTTTTCATCGATCCTTTCGTGGAATATATATATATATATACAAAAGCCAATCTAACCTTCCAAAAGATTACAATTCTATGTATAAGTTTCTAAGAATGAGGCAACTCTATATGTAAAGTAGATATATGTTATAACACTCCCCTTCAAGTTGGAGGATAGATATTAATCATGTCCAACTTGTTACATAGATAACTAACCCAGTCCCCACTTAGGGCCTTTGTGAAGATATCACCCAATTATTCTGTAGTCTTCACGTATCCTATAGAAATCAAGCCGAATTGGATTTTCTCATAAATAAAATGACAATCTATTTCATTATGCTTAGTTAATTCATGGAACATAGGATTAAAAGCAATATGAAGGGCAGCCTGATTGTCACATTAGAGTTTTGCTGGGATTGATGTCTCAATGCCAACTTCCATCAAGAGTTGATGAAACCACATGATCTCACACACGAACTGCGACATCGCTCTATATCCAGACTCTGCATTAGATAGAGAGACAACACTCTATTTCTTACTCTTCCATGAGACTAGATTCCCTCCAACAAACACACGACTTCAAAGTGGACCTCATGTCTTTTCTTAGATTCACCACCTGCTTTCCGTAAAAGCACTCAATTCTTTTATGCCCATAATTACTGTATAAAATACCACGTCCCGAGGCTCCTTTCACGTAACATAAAATCTATTCAACAACTACCCAATGGTCGACCGTTGGAGCGGACATGTACTGACTTACAACACTGATTCAGTAGGCAACATCAGGATGATTTATTGTAAGGTAATTCAGCTTTCCAACTAGTCTTCTATATCTCTTCGGATCCTCAAATGTTTCGCTTTCTAAGAAGGTACGCTCGAACCATAGGGGAATTGCATGACTTTACCCTTAACTTTCCAATCTTAGACAATAGATCAAGCGCATATTTTCTTAGAGATAAGAAGATTTCATGTTTGCTTCGCATAACTTCGATGCCCAAGAAGTATCTTAGCATCCCTAGGTCCTTTGTATGGAATTGACTCTGAAGAAAGGACTTAAGAGATGAGATGCCTTTAGAGTCACTCCCAGTGATAACAATATCATCCACATACACTACCAACAAACGACATTAAATCTGAGTTCCTATAGAAGACAAATGGTCAGATTTGCTCTCTCTTCGCACAAGCAAATTCCTCAACGGGCTTGGTTAAATTTAATAAACCATGCACATGGACTTGTTTCAAAACCATAAGTTCATATGTCAAAGTAGGATTTGAATAAGTTAAATGCAGAATAGAATGAAAGTGAGGGACCAAAATGCAAAAAGTCAAAAAGTGACAAGGCCAAACATGGCCTTATTTTAGTCTAAAATATCTCATTTTGGGGCATTTATGTTAGGGGCACCCAAGGGAGAAAGAAAAATAAGAGAAGGAGAAGAGAGGAGAAAGAAAGGAAGAAAGCAAGCAAAGCAAGAAGAAGAAGCACAAGCAAGAAAAGGCAAAGGTATGATTTTGTATGGATATGTATAGGGATACTTGTTTGAGGTTTGGAATACCTCTTGTGTAGAACTTTGTTTGGAATGTTGTGGTCCTTAATGGAGGAAAATTTGTGGTAGAGAAAATACCAGTTGGGTTTTAGTGGAGAGATGTTCTGCTTTTTTTTAAACCAATGTTTTTGTTTTGACCATAACTTGGCCATCACTCATCCAAATTGAGTGATTCAAATTTTGGGTAAACTAGACTTCTAGAAGAACAAATCTTCTTGAAATAGGTGTATGCATATTTGGACCCCAATGTACCCAAAAAATTCATCAAAGTGAGGCTCTGTTTTCGGGTCAATTCTGATACAGTTTTGGGTTTTGGAACAGTTTTGGTATTTAGGCCATAAGTTGAGTTTCACTCTTCCAAATTTCTGGGTAAATCCAGAGACTAGGAGAAAAATCTCCCAGGCCAAGTGTATCCATATTTGGACCCCATTGACCTAGAAATTGGTCAAATTAAGGAACAATTTGGCCCCGAAATTGCCTCGTAACAACCCCCGAACCGGAGTAATTCCATTGCTTAAATCATAACTTGAGTTATACTCATCCAATGGGATGATTCAATTTATGTACAAACTAGACATCTGGGAGAACAAATTTCATGAAGAAATTATGGTCAAATTATGTCTCTAACATTCCCAGAAATTTTTCCAATATTAGACACAATTCCATATTCTATTCCTGGAAATTGTCCAGGAGCAGTTGAGAATGTTTAGACCATATCTCCCAAATTAAAAGTCCAAATGACATGATGTTTGAACCATAAGTAACTTACATTATAGGGGCATATTGAGTTGTGAAGATCACTCTTCTCTAATAACTCGCGATGGTAAAAAATTCATAGTAAAATGGACTTGAGAACCGGGCCAACCGTTAAGGCGCACTGGTTATGAAAACTCGAAATCAGATAGCAAGTTATATAATTGTATCATATATGAAATAATGCATCATAGTAATATGATCATGATAACATGTGTTATGAAAGCTAAAGAGAATACACGTATAATTTTGTTATATGAAAAAGTACAGTTAAATGTTTATAAGAGATTATTTGATAATGAATATCTCATAAGTATACATGATATCAATAGTTATTCATGTATATGAGATTTTTTTTTTAACATTCCCAAAGATTGTTAAGAAAACATAATAAAACCGATTGCCTACTTATGACCGGGTAGTTGGATAGATAGGCATATTTCCATAGGGATATAGCTGTTACAAAAGATACACATAGATATCAGCCCCGTTTAGCCGAGGTATAAACTCCGCTTCGATCATTATACGTCCCGTCTGGGGTCATATTGCATAGAGATCACTATCTCGTATAAAGTGATAGTACCTTCTGTTCATACAAGCCGTATCCACTTCTAAGGTTTATGCATGAAACATAAAAGAAAATGACAAGTATATGCAAATGAGGTGTATATAATATATGACATGATATGAGAAGGATAGCATTGCTTATGTGATGATAGTATACTACAAGAACAAGCAAAAAGTGTGCATAGACAATGGGGTAAAGTATATGAAATATGGTAAGAAGTGATCTGCGCTACGCAGGGTGATCCGCCAACAAAATTTGTATCCTGGGGCCTCCTCCTACCGCCGTAGTCGCTTTTTTACCGCAAAGATAAAGGGTCTAGGGCCTAACTCAGTGGATGGGTTTTCTTCACAAATGACCTTACGTAGGGGCTCAAATGGTGAATTAAATTTGGATTTTGGGGCTTTGATAAAAACAGGGGGTGTAATGGTTGGAAAACTGAAATTTAAATAAAGTAAAATGTAAAATAGAACTCCTTGAAGTCTTAGGCCACTGGTTTAGGGTTCTAAGGCATTCAACATGTCCTCGGTCTTTTCTCGCTATTGGAGTGATGACATATAAATAGCTTCAACCAAATTTCTTCATTTAATAAAACCTAAACCCTAAAATTATTTCTTCTAATGTATGGCATTTATTACCCCTTAATGTTTAAACATTTAAAACCATCATCGGATCTAACTCCGCAGGAGCTCATAAATGACAATCTGATTGGGCATCAGCCGATCTAACAAGAAGTATCCACTAACCTTGAAAGCTTGCCAAGTAATGGCCACTCAGGGTACATCATAGTGATTCAAACCTAAAACGCGGAGAGATACGTAAATGTAAAAGGAATAAATGCTTCAAGTAGAAAACATGAGGACAAAGGTTTTTACTTCAAACATTCACCCATTGCCTCCTCTTCAAGGATGAGGCGAGCCGAACATCCCTGATTTGTCATCATCAAAGGGTGCTCGCAAATGAGAAAAATGGAAAAGAAAGGAAAGAAAATGAAGCATAGAAGAAAAATGGAAACGGAGTCGAAAAGCTCTCAAAATTTATTGCGATGTTGATTGATGTTTACAAACTTGACTCTAGCTTATATAGTGTGCAGAGCAAGGGAAATTACAAAAACAAACCAAAACAAAAGCTATTACAAGGGTAGAAAGGAGAAAAACCAAAAAAGGGGCCGTTTAAACACAAAAACAGGAGTAGAAATTTCGCTATGCACAGTGAATTTCGCTATGATAGCGAAAATTCTCTATCATAGCGAAAATTTGGCCATAGCGGCTTTTCGCTTATGATCGCTTAAAAATTTCGAAGTATAGATTGCGAAATCTCTCGCTTATCACATAAAATTCCCTCGCTATGCCATAGCGAAATTGCCTGTACCATCTTGCATCCTCCTGTACTAGCTATTTCCTTCTATTTTCTCATTCTTCTTTCCTCTCGGGTCTCTAATTTACGATGTTGGAGTTTGACTCAATTTTATGTTTGGATCGACTCATCAATTTTTGCATGATTAGCTCGCAAAAATCGTAAAATTCTCTCTACAAAATGCACGTGAGAATAGCAGGATCTTAATGTGTAAATCGGGTTAATTAGAATGATTAGTATACAAAAAGCACTCAAAACCTATAATAAATAAGGTTCAAAATAACACTTTTTGGGCACTAATCAAGAAGTGAAACATGTTATGAATAAGTATATGTAAATGTTATATTTGTCATAAGTATATGCATGTGTCTAAAGTGAGATGATCCTTATTACGTCGCCCACGACATTCCCACTAAGCCATGTTTAGTAATGGTGTTGTATCTGCGGAGTACAAAGAGGAAACTTAAGATGCGACAATCTCGGTGATCAAGAGCCAAAGTCAACACATCACTGCGCCCACCGGAAGACCACACATTCCGTATATCGTATACGTTTTTTGTTTCTTTTCAGAAGCAATGTAAATATTATAAACGTTGAACACTTCCATATAGAGCTTATATATATTTTGTAATCCATCATACATAATATAGTACAAGTTAAATGTTTAACATTATATGAATGAATGTTTAAAGATTATAAGTTTATAGTAAAATCAGAAAAATGACACCTCGCTGACACTGTGCCGGTCAGCGCTACAATTTGGTGTATCGTAACCAAGGTTTAAAGCGCTGAATATAGTATATGATAGAAAATCATGTGTTTTGTAAATGTGTCGGGCCTCGATGTGGATGTCCTCGTTTTGTACAAATGGATTGTCCTTCGACCAAATAAGAAGGAGCCGAGAGTGTTAACCTGTGAGGATCAAGGGTTACCCGCCTGATCCGCCCAATCTATCAAGTGAGCCGCGCCCCACCCGAGTCAAATGAAACTCACAGGATATCTCAAGACATGGCTTGGTATTGAAAGATTGGATGTACTTCTCGAATCCCGATAGATATGGTAAGAAAACATGAAGCTGAGGAATTCCATGGGTCAAACATGCAAGAGTCTTATATAGTCAATTTCGTCGGAAAAGCCTCGCAAAGAATAGCGGAGGAGGCGAGATGCCCTCCCGATCAAAGAGTTGACATGTGTGCAAGCTCTATTGCAAGGTGCGCTTATGATTGGTGGAAGCTTAGTGTTGAGGAGTCTCGAGGCTTCAAGATCCCATAACACGGAGTTTTCTTCCAAGAGTCTGTAATAAATATGTCTCCCCGAGTATGTACAGGAGACCAAGGGAAATGGGGCTCGAACTCGAAGCAAAGGAATTTATCAGTGGCGGAATATGAGAAAGAATTCAGCCATCTTAGCAAGTACACACCTGAATCAGTCCTCACCAAGACATTTCGGTGTAGGCAGTTTGAGGATGGACTACATTAGTCCATAAAAAGATATTTGGCACCGTGATACCATTCAACAAGCAAATTTCTACGTCTGGTTCAAGTAGCAATGAAAGCAAGAAACTGAGGCAAAACAAGTAGAGAAAGATTTCCGTACAGTAAAGCTTCTAGAGGAGCTTCTTCCTCCTCGGGTAAAAGAGCCAAAGAGTCCCAAACTGAGTCAGTACATAGTTCTGCCACAAGGGGAAGAAGACAAGGAAATACAAGAGCATTCCAAGATTGCAGAGGTGCTTCAAGAGATCTAGAGAAACCCAGAGTGCCCTACTGCCACGACTTATTACTCGGGAGTTTGGTGTGATTGTTGACAAAGAGGGTGCTTCGCATGTGGAAGCACTGAACATTTTATGGAAAATTGTCCCAAAGAGTCAAGGGACAATAGGAATCCCAAGAGTGATAGCAGAGGGAGGTCTGCAGCATCACCGTCGACTCGAAATAGAGGTAGAGGTCGAAGGGCCCAGAACCAGCATAGAGGACAAGGAGGCATAGTGTCAGAGATGTGATCGCCCTATGCCTTTCGCCACAAGATGAGCATATGCGTGAAGGCCTGTGGGGGACTGTGGATGCAAAAGTAATTGCTGGTGTAATTTCTTTTTATGGTATTGAAATACATGCATTAATAGACCTTAGATCTACTCATTCATATGTATGCATTGAGCATGTGTTCGATAAGATGACAAAAGTGGAGCAACTATCATATGATATGCATGTAACCAGTCCTTTAGGGCACAGTGTCAATGTGAATATAGTGTATAAGAATTGCCTTATAATTATTCATGATCGGGAATTTTTTGTTGATTTGATTGCTCTACCATTTCGTGAATTGATTGATTTTGTGAATGGATTGGTTGGTCTAAACACCGGCTATAATTGATTGTGATAAAAGACAGAGCTTAGATGTTCGATCAATTTTAAGTGATAATACATGGTGTCTTGGCCCTACTCTAATGTCCAATGTGATTTTAGTCGTGCTTGACGATTGCTGTTAAAAGGATGTGAGGCCTTTTTCGCTTTGGCTCTTGACTTAATAGAGGTCAAATAGAATTGGAAAATATCTCTCTACCAGGAAAGATTTTCCGAATGTGTTCCCCGAAGAGTTACTCGGGCATTCCACATGTAAGAGAAGTGGATTATTCATTGAGATTTTATCTGGGAACAACTCCTACTTCTGGTGGCACCATACAGATGGCTCCAACTGAAAGCTGAAAGAGCTAAAGATTCAACTATAAGAGTTTTGATAAAGTGGTTTATCCAACTCCAAAGTTTCTCCCTAGGTGCACCTGCTTTTGTTCGTGAAAAGAAAGATGGCACCCTATGGATGTGCATTGGATTATCGCAACCTAAGGTGATAGTGAAAAACAAATACCCATTGCCGAGAATTGAAGACTTTAATCAATTAAAAGAAGCTGGTGTCTTCTCAAAGATGTGCACTGCGATCAGTAAGTACTATCGCCTAAGAGTGAAATAGTCGATAAAGCCGAAGACGCATTCGTAACTCCGATATGGCCATTATGAGTTCTTGGTAATGCCATTTGGGTTGACTAATGCACCGACAACATTCATGGATTTGATGAATAGGGTGTTTCGACCCTATTTAGATCAGTTTGTCGTGGTCTTTATTGATGATATATTGGTGTATTCCAAAGATGAGCAAGAGTATGAGCAACATTTGAAAATAGTTCTACAGACTTTGAAAGAGAAAAAGTTGTATGCTAAGCTTAGCAAGTGTGATTTTTGGCAAAAGTTTCATTCCTTGTGCCATATTGTGTTTGCCGAGGGTATAAGAGTTGGACTTTGCTAAGATTGAAGCTGTGGTGAATTAGAAATCACCCCGAAGTGTTACCAGCTAGAAGTTTGGGCCTGTAAATAGGATATTATAGAAGGCTTCAGTGGCGGATTCTCAATATAAATTTTCACCACTCACTAAATTACTCAGGAAAGGAGTAAAGTTTGAGTGGACAGATGTTAAATGTCAAAGATAGTTTTATGCTGAAGAAATGTTACTGGTACTGCGATTTGACGTTAGCTTCACTCGGTAAAGAGTATACTCTATGTTGATGCTTCAAGAATCGGGTATAGTCATAAGGTTAGCAAGATGGTAAAGCCATAAGATATGCATCTAGACGCTAGTGCCACATGAACGTAATTATCCCACATGACTTGGAATTGGCTACAGAGTATTTTCTTTGAAGATATGGCGACACTACTTATCCGGTGAAAATGCAGAATTGATACGTATAAAAGTCTCAAATATTTGTTAACGTAGGTAAGAGCTAATTGAGACAACGGGGAGGTGGTCGGAGTTTGTTCAAAGATTATGAATTGCATAATAGATTACCACCCCGGAAAAGCTAATGTGGTAGCAGATGCCTTAAGTAGAAAGGCAATGACAGCTTTGTTAATACAACACATTGAATGGAGAATAGTATTTGATGGAGCTATATTATTCAATTAAAGCGCAAATTGCTTTTAAAGAAATGATTATAGATGCTCGTAAAATGATGAAGAGATGAAAAGGTATAGATGGTCGAGATGGTGATAAGACTCCATTTTCAAAGAAAATAAGCTAGAAGTTTGTATTTCCGGAACAGATTATGTGTGCTAGATGATAAAGAGTTAAAGAAAAAGTTGTTATTTGAAGCTCATAATACAGTATTTACCATGCATCTTGGAGGTAATAAGATGTACCAGGATTTGAAACAGCATTATTGGTGGAAATGAATGAAAAGAGATGTGACAGAGTACGTGTCTAAATGTTTGAAGTGTTAGCAAGTCAAAGCTGAACACCAAGTTCCAACAGGTATGTTGAATCCCCTACCAATTTCTCACTGAAGCTGGACAATATTACCATGGTTTTTGTGTCGTTTCCCCTCACACAACAAAACATGACTCGTCTGGCGATTGTTAATAAGCCACAAAGTCGACCATTTATACCACCAGATTGACTATTCTATGGATCGACTACAATGAAGTTATATGCGGGATTTAGATCGCGCGATTGCATCAGGTGCCGCTGTCTATCAGGCTCGATAGAGATCCGCCGGTTTACACGAGATTCCGAAGGAATTACAATTTAGCCTTGGGAACTCGCTTAATTTCCAAGATATTCCACCCGCATTGCATGGACAAATCGAGAGGTTGATTCAAGTGCTCAAGATATGCTTCTGACGTAGAATTGAATTCACTAGAAGTTGGGATAGGTATATTCCATTTATAGAATTTTCCTATAACAACAGTTATCAATCAAGCATTGGCATGGCACCATATGAGGCTTTGTATGGCCGGAGATGTAGAATTATTGTGTGATGGACAAAATTGAATGAGCATATGATCGGGTCCAAAGCATAGTAAAAGATACAAAAGCAAAATTTCAAGACTAAGAAAGTTAAAGGTTACTAGTGATCGACAAAAGTCATGGCGCCGATTTGAAAAGGAAGGACGTTGAATATGAAGTGGGTGATAAAGTGTTCTTTGAAGGTATTCCATGGAGGAAGGTGCCAGGATTTGGGAAGAAAGGGAAGTCGAGTCCGGTGTTCATTGGCCCATATGAAAGTTTTGAGAGAATCGACCAACAGGTGTATCTAGCTGGCACCTCCGGAGTTATCCAAGCCGCATGATGTGTCTCCATGTGTCTATGCTTCTCTGAAATACCGCTTCCTCATGGGTCGCACATGCTACCAAAGGTAAGAAGTACAAGTACATGCATTTTCATATGACGAGGAGTCAAAGGCCATTATGGCCTCGAGCACAACAGTGGAATAAGGCACAATATGAAAGTGCTCCGGCAAATTCATGGCAGGGAAGAAGCTACTTGGGAGCCAGAAGCAACTATGAGAGCGCAGTACCCGCAACTCTTCGATTCAAGTATGAATTTCAAGGACAAAATTCTTTTTAAGGGAGGGGGAGAGTTGTAACACCCTAAATTATACCTTGACAGTTTTATAACATGTCTAGGGTATAATAAAAGTAAATGGCTATTTTTCCGAATAAAATAAGCAAAATCCAAAATTAATTAAGAGTCGTGGGTAAATTAATAATTTACTAATTTAGGACCCAAGGGTCATATAATAAGTTCATATGTCAAAGTAGGATTTGAAATAAGTTAAATGGAGAATAATGAAAATGAGGGACCAAAATGCAAAAAGCAAAGTGACAAGGCCAAACATGGCCTTATTTTTAGTCCAAAATATCTCATTTTAAAGGCATTTATGTTAGGGCAACCTGATAGCGGGAGAAAGAAAAGAAGTATAAGAGAGGAGAGCAGCTACAGCTAAGAAAGAAGGAAAGGCAAAGGTATGGATTTGTATGGATATGTATAGGGATTAATACTCTGTTTAGAGGTTTGGAATTCTTTGTGTAGAATCCTTGCTCTGGAATGGTTTTTTATTGGCCAAGGGTCCTCAATGAGGAAAATTTTGTATAGACAGAAAATGTTGCTTGGGGGAGATGTTGTCCGTTTTTTTTTTAAACCCATGTTTTGTTTTTGGCTGAGTAACTGTCATCACTCATCCAAATTGAGGATTCAAATTTATGGGTAAACTAGACTTCTAGAGAACAAAGCTTCTTGAAACAGGCGTACATTTGGACCCAATGTACCAGAAAATTGGCCAAAGGGCCTGCTGTGTCAATTTTGATACGCTTTGGGTTTAATCACTTTGGTATTTAGCCATAAGTTGAGTTTCACCTATCCAAATTGGAGTGATTCAAATTTAGAGCAACCATAATTTCTAGGAAAACAAATCTCCTCAAATAAGTGTATCCAAATTTAGACCCCATCGACCTAGAAAATTCGTCAATTAAGGGAACAATTTTGGCCCCTCGAAACTGCCTCAATGGGCTCTTGAATTAGAGTAATTCCAAGAGAATCATAACTTGAGTCATACTCATCTAAATGAGATGATTCAAATTTCAGACAAACTAGACATCCGGGAGAATAACTTTCTGCGAAGAAATTCATACAAATTATGTCTCTAACATTTCTATAAAATTTTCCAATATAAGACACAATTCCGCATTCTATTCTCAGAAATTGTTTAGAGCACTTCGAATGCTTCTGTACTCATATTCCTAAAATTAAAAAGTCCAAATGACATGATGTTTGAACCATAAGGAACTTAAGACAATATATTGAGTTAGAATATCACTTTCTCTAACAATCTTGTTTATAGGGTCAAAAAATTGTAGTCGAAAATAGACTTGGGAACTACCTCGAACTATTCAGGCAGAATTGGTTATGGAAATTGAAATTTTATAAAGATTATATAATTATATTGTTATATGAAATAATGCATCATAGTAATATGACTGCGATAACATGTGTTATGAAAGCAAGAATACAAGTATAATTTTTTGTTATATGAAAAAGTACAGCTTAAATGTTTATAAGAGATTATTTGATAATGAATATCTCTAAGTATACATGATACGTGAGTTATTCATATATATGAGATATCTTTTCTAATAATTCGAAGATTGTTAAGAAAACATAATAAAACCGACACCGCTATGACCGTAGTCGATAGATAGGCATGCCTATAGGGATACGCTTGCCGTGAACATACTTTCATGTATATCGAGGCCCCGCTTTGGTCGATGACATGTATCCCATTCGATCATTATAGCGTCCCGTTTCACTGGCATGTGATAGAGATCACTATCTCGGCATGTTGATAGTGTACCTTCGGCACATACAGCCTTGCCGATCCACTTCTAAGGTTTATGCGCATGAAATATAAAAACAAATGACAAGTATACACAAATGAGATATATATAATATATGACATGATATGAGAAGCATAACACTGCTATGTGATGATAGTATACGATTATAAGAACAAGAAGTAAAGTGTAAGATGAGACGAAAAGATATGAAATAAGGATAAGAAATGAAACATGTTAAGAAAAAGTAGATATGAGAAATGGATAAGTATATGTAAATGTTATATTTGTCATAAGTATATGCATGTGTCTAAAGTGAGATGATCCTTATTAAGGGTCGTCCACGAGTATTATTCCCACTAAGCTATGTTTAGCACGTGTTGCATTCAGAGATGTGTTATGAAACCGTAGGGGACTAGACAACTCGCATCGCCAGCCAAAGTCAACACATCACCAAAAAGCCCACCGAAGACCATTCGTATAATGTATATGTATTTTTGTTTCTTTTGTGAGCAATGTAAATATTGTAAATGCTGAACACTTCCATATATGAAGCCATATATATTTGTAATTCGATGCTACTGCACATAAGACAAGTTAAATATTTAACATTATATGAATGAACAAACTTAAAGATTATAATTTTATAGTAAACAGGAAAAAAAAATAAAAAATGACACCCTCGCTTGACACTGGGTGTCGAGTTGGGGGTGTCACACCTAATTCTCTAATGTTCATCTTTGTGAATAGGTCAATCATTTGGCGGAATTTGGTGAAAATGAGAGAAAATGAGAAAACTACTTCCCACACAACATAAGCAAAGCAATTAATTATTCGGATTTTTCAGTTTTAAGATGGGCTTAAAATTAGCATCAAGCTTCATATGGATTGATTATACACTTCAAGAGCTTTCCAACAGTACCAAAAGCACCAAATTTGGAGTTCGAACGAAGAAGTTATGTTGCACTATGAAGTTAGTTGCTATAATTAAGACACTGGCCGGATGAACCAAAAGAGCAACAAATGAAGATGCTTCGGGTTCGGGCCAGACCTAACAACCCTTCACAGCAATGAAGGTGTTTGCCGCGCGAAGATTCGTTTCCACCGCGAACCACAAATCTGGACGGAATAGAAATTTGTCTAACTTTCGCCCATCAATGGCCCATGTCCTGACTATAAATAGGGGTTTTCTGACAAGACTAGGTTCGTGATTTGGAGGGTTCATTTAGAGAGAGGAGTGAGACTGACATAGAGATTGACATTTACCTTGAAAACTGAATCGGAGAAAGAAGACTAAGAATCCAATTAATCTTCAAAGATAAGATTCTTCTACCTATACTTTCATGCTTTCTCCAAACTTTATGATGTACATGATTTTCTTCAATATGTCTAAACTTACAATCTAGTATTTTGATGTAGTTTAGATTATGAAGCTTATATTTAATTGCTTGGTGATTACTACCCAAATAGTGTTATTTTGTGCCCCTAACACTTTGGGTTTTGAGCACTCTTTCGTAGTAATCAACCTAATTAGCCCAATTACATGTTATTGACCCACAAGTGTTACCTCATCATTTGTTTTGGATAGTTTTGATGTTTTCGCAGGCTTTTTGTATCAAAGCTAGGGAATCAGTTTAGTCATGAAGAATCCGAGCTAAAAGGAAAACACCAGAGTGAAGACTGAAGATTGTAGAGAAGAGAACCAACAAGCCAGGCCAATTTCACAAGGCTATAAATTTCGCATTAAATTAGTTCCTACTTTTTTGTTGACTTCTCGGGTGCTTTCTTCCCACATTATGCCACTATGTAAGAAGGCTTGTCATTTTGGTAATTTTGTATGGGTGGTATGGCTTGATATACCAACCTAAGACTTTGTAAAAAAAAAAAAAACCATTCTATTATTGAAAAGTGTGAAGCTTCTCCAAGAAGCCCTGTTTTCTCTCTTCTCTTTCTTGCATTTTCTTACCTGCTAAACAACCTCTGAGGGTGAAAACTCAGAGGATGAGGGGTTAAACCTCCTCATTTTCTGAAGTAGAAGGCACAAAGCAAAGGAACCTAAGGCAATATAGGGGTTCTCATGGTTTTCAAGAGTGCATTCACCGCCGCACGATTTTCATTCCCAAATCTTGGTTTACAACCCTCGATCCACTTCTGGATGGTTAATACTTGCAATCTTTAGGGGTTTATTGGATGCTTCGTTTGATCTAGTAATGCCTTACACTATCATGTATTAGCTATTGGAAAGTGAATCAAGGAGTTATATTTCACCCATCGGAGCACAATGCTCGCTGAATGCCATTTCTAGTGTTTAGTTGTCGCTGGCCGCCTCTTAAAGCTGGGTAATGAAGAACCGGTTCGAGAAATAACTATAAAGTTATTCTTCCAACGCGAGAAAAGATTCGAGAACCCCTTATTTGCCATAGAACCTAAGCTCGCGCATCCTAATACTCGGATCTTCTCTCTTAGCATTCTACTTCACTCTATTTTCTCGGGCCACCATCAAACTCCACTTTTTATAACAATCCTTAAATCCAAATTAGGTTCACCAGTTTAGCCTCATTGCTAGTCATTTACACGAAGAAAACCCATCCCTGTGGACGATCCTAGAGCGACTATACTGCAATAGCAATGCTATGGCAATAGGAGGTTTTAGGTTTATAAATTTTGTTGATTTAGGATACCCCTCAGGCTACGAACCAAATGGCGCTGTTGCTGAGGATGGTGCCTTAGTGCAAATGATGACTTGATGAACCCTTGTGATCCTCATCACAAGGATTGGTGAATTATTCCCTCTTTCATTCCTTCTAGCTATTTACTGATAGGTTAATTCATTTATTTCTACTGTCCATACACATTTCCTTTTAGCTAACAGTAACACCTTTTGGTAGCATTGTTTTTGTTTCTTGTTGGTGTGCTATGTTCTTCATGTAGGGTTTATGTTCCAGCGGAATAGGAATACAGTAGGCAGATTAGTGAGAATCAGTATTCCACAAGAACCAAGTTGTGAAGTGGGCTTGAATTGTGATCAAATGGAACCCCCACCAAGAACAAAAGAAAGTCGCAGGATGGAGAGGGAACTCACGCATTTAGTCCATGAGGGACCACTTACACCCTCCATGAATGAGTGCACCCTCCTGCATTGTTCCTCCAACTAAGGACATGATTGTCAAAACTTATCTAGTGCCACTACTTCCCACTTTCCATGGTATGGAGAGTGAAAACCCCCATACACATGTCAGGGAAGTTGAGGAGGTTTGCAACACCTTCAAGGAGGAAGTCACCACTTTGAACTTAATGAGGCTGAAGTTTTTTCCTTTGACATTGAAGGATAAAGCCAAGATTTGGATCAACTCCTTATGATCGGGGACTATTCGGAACTGGACAAAGATGCAGGCAGAATTCTTAAAGAAATTCTTTTCTACCCATAGAACAAACAGTCTGGAGAGGCAAATCTTCATCTTCTTAGCCATTGAAAATGAGAAATTCTATGAATGCTGGGAAAGATACATGGAAGTACTCAATGCTTGTCCTCACCATGGGTTTGACACTTGGTAGTTAGTCACTATTTTATGATGGATGTCTCCGCCATGAAACAATTGTTAGAAACAATGTGCTGGAGTGAGAGTTCATGCCAAGAATCTAGAAGCAAGCTATGGATTTCCAATTATGTAGCCAAAGCTTCAAAGGGTCAGGGATGAGCCTAACCTAAGCGCGTGAAATCAGAGAATGAGGCCTGCACTCAGCCTAAGGAGAGGCATGTATTCCCTCTCCCGAGGACATGGGAAGTGAAGACCAAACTTTTAACCTAGCTAGAAGGTCGAGGAGCTGAAATGAGAAATCAAGATAAGTACGAGTCATGATCGAGACTCTTGTGCCCAACAGTCTTTTTCATATGTCGCCATCGAGCATCTAGGGAGAGCAATGCCCAATCTGCTCAAAGAATGTGGGAAATGCTAGTCGAACAAGCCAATGTCAGGGTCGCCAAGCCACTAACAAATGCACCATAGGGCAACACCTACAACCCTAATTGGAGGAACCATCCTAACCTCTCTTAGAAACCAAAGCCTCCACCATATGTACCCCCTGCTGCACAACAACAGTATAGATCTTCATCTCAAGCACAACCACCACCACCATCATCTCCACTTGAGCAGTTTATATTGAACTTGAGCAAAGTGGTGGGTAGTTTTGCAGGAGCAAAGCAAAGGAATGACCAAGCTAATTTAAATTGACACAAAGGGAGAGCACTTTGAACACAGAAGATTGAAAGCCTCGTAGCCCGAAATTGCTCGTGGGAATTCACAACCTCGCTTGCACTCAATTTCTAAGTTGACTAACCAGCAGCAAGTGTAGGAAAAGGGTTAGTTCCCTCCCAGACACAGCCCAATCCTAGGGGAGTCCATGAAGTAACCTGTTCCAGTCAACCAACTCCCAGGATGGATGAAGTGAAGGTAGTTATCACTTTGAGGAGTGGTAAACAGGTAGATCAACTAGTGCCTACACCTGCTGAAGAGACCAAAGAAAAAAAGGAAGCGGAGCCGAAAAGAATTGTAATCAAAGAAGATACAGTGAAGAAGAGCACACCCCCTCATTTTCCTGAAGCATTAAAAGGCAAGAAGAAAGTCATCAAACTGTGATCGAAATTTAGAAGTGTTGAGGGAAAGGAAGGTTAACATCCTCCGTTGGACATGATCAAACAAGTCCCTACATATGCTAAGTTCTAAAGGATTTATGCACTATAAAGAGGGTCAGAGTATCGACAAGAAAGATTGCAGCAAAGCCGGCTGCCATTATTCAAATGCAAAACTCCGGTAGAAAATACAAGATCCAGGGGGCGTCCACCATCTCATGGAATATCGAGGGACTTGTGTCGAGAAAGCTTTATCGATTCGGGGGCTAGTGGCCAACTCGCACTCTACCGCATACAAACAATCGGGGCTGAGAATCAAGCCTACCACCATTACACTATCTTTAGCGCATGCATCGCAAAAATTCCAGCGGGCACCATTGAAGATGTTTTGGTGCAAAGCTGATAAGTTCTACTACCCTAAGTGGACTTTGTTGTCCTGATTAATCGAATCAAGTTGTAGTGGGACCCAATTATGTGCCCATCATCCTTGGGAGGCCATTCTCGCTACTCAAATGCATCATCAATTGTCTAATGGGTAATGCAGCAATTAGAATTTGACACTGAACTTAATATTTTCCATTTGAGAAGAAGCACATGCCCCTAGTGGAAGAAATATTATCAGAGCAAGTTTGTCAAATTGATGCCATTCGGTGAACAAAGATCGCTGCAGCAACTAAGGTGAGGAGTTGACATAGAACCAGGAGAAGTTGTTTCGATGAGTTACAGGATGATGCAGTCATGTGCGCACGGACTCGGGAGAAAAAAAAGGAAGAAATCCTTCCTTTGTCGGGACCGAAGAGGACAAGAATGGAGACAACATAAACTCAACACCGACCTCAAACCACTCCTCTCTCAAACAGAAAGGTGAGAGAGCTTCACACATGGGCATGTATTCGATGAGGATAACCACGGCCTAGTGGTGAGTTCTTCAATGCTAAATACCCCATAGAAAAATCTTCTCGACACCCTGGGGAGCTAGCAAGCCATTGGATGGAAAATTTCTAATCTAGTGGATTGGGTCCTTTGGTTTGCACTCATCATATATACACGGAGAAGGAAGCTGCCGCTGAGATAACCACAGGTGACTAAATCCATATGCAAGAAGTAAAAGACCGAAGTTCTCAAGCCATCGCAAGTCGGGGCATCATTTATCCCATTTTTGATAGTACCTAGTAAGTCTAGAACCTGTAAGCAGCTAAAGAAATCATGACCACTCCGGTGCACAATGAAAAGGAGATATGGTGCCCACCCGCTTTACCACAGTCGAGGGCATGCATAGATTATAGGAGGTTGGAATGAAGTGACAAGAAAAGACCATTTCCTTACCCTTCATCGATCAACTTCTAGAGATACTCGGGGCACCCATTCTATTGCTTTTTGGATGGTTATTCAGGTTACTTCTAGATAGAGATCGCTGTAGAAGACTAGGAGAAGACCACCTTCACCTGCCCATTTGGCACATATGCTTACAGGAGGATGCCCTTTGGCCTATGCAATGCACCTGCTACTTTCCAAAGGTGTATGCTTAGCATTTTCAACGATATGGTGGAGCACATCATGGAGGTGTACATGGATGATATCACCATATATGGGGACACTTTTGAAGAATGCTTAGCCAACCTTGAAACTATGCTGCACAAATGCATTGAGAAGAACTTGGTGCTAAACCGGGAAAAATGCTAGTTTATGGTAAATCAAAGGATTGTCTTGGGGCATGTTATCTCCAACAAGGGAATTGAAGTAGACAAGGCCAAAGTTGAGTTTATTGCTAAGCTGCCACCACCCACAAGTGTAAAATCTATGAGACAATTCCTTGAACATGCAGGCTTCTACAGGAGGTTTATCAAGGACTTTTCGAAAATTGCAAAACCTCTTTACAAGCTGTTGGAAAAGATGCTAGATTTGCTTGGGATAAGGACTGCCAAATGAGCTTTGAGGAGCTCAAATCCCACTTTGACCACCGCAGACCCATAAGGGCACCCAACCGGCAAAGCCTGCCTTTTCGGGAGGTCATGTGTGATGCAAGTGATCTTGCTATCGGAGCAGTTCTTGGACAAAGAGAGGATGGAAAACCCTATGTGGTCTACTATGCAAGCAAAACTCTGAATGAAGCTCTCAGAGAATCTACACTACCACAGAGAAGGAGCTGTTAGCAGTAGTCTATGCCTTAGACAAACCCCTGCAGGTATACTCAAGTGGGTCGACATCATTATTTTAAAGATTATTCAAATTCAATTCTCCTACCAAGCAAGACTCAAGGCTTGACTTATTAGATGGGTCCTTTTGCCCAAGAAAGAATTCAATTCTTTCAAATTAAGGACAAAAAAGGGGGTAGAGAATGTTGTAAGGTGCATCATCTCTAAACTCCACCATAGCCCATAACACTCACAAATTCCTCCAATCAATGATGAATTCTCCTATGAATCCTCATAGTGGAAAGTGCTCCATGGTATGCCTACATTGCCATTTCTTAAAGAATCGGGAAACCTCACTGACTGGAGCACAGGACAAGAAGTATTTCTTCGCAGCTCATTCCTATTATCAAAGAGCCTTTCGTCTAAATATCAGGCGTATAAGATCATTAGAAGGTGCCCGAAGAACAACAATGTGGAATTCTACCACCGCTCATGAGAGTGCCTGTGAGGTCACTTGCTTCCTGCATGAGCCTATGAAGGTGCTCCAATCTAGATTTTACTAGCCTTCCCTCTTCAAGGATGCTCACAACATATGCTGAGGTTGCGACAAATGCCAATGACTAGGGAAGCTCTCTCGCCGTCATATGATGCCTCTAAACCCAATCTTAGTGGTTGACTTATTCGATGTTTGGGGCATTGATTTTATAGGGCCATTCCCTGCCTCTTTCGGATATTCATATATATTGGTGGGGGTTGACTATGTCCAAATGGGTGTAGGCAACTCGCAAAGAAAATGATCATAAGGTGGTGCTCAAGTTTTTGAAAGAAAATATCTTTTCCAGATTTGGGGTACCTAAAACCATAATTAGTGATGGAGGTTCACACTTTTGCAACAAGCCTTTTGAAAACCTCCTAGCTAATATGGTGTAAAACACAAAGTGGCTACCCTTACCATCCTCAAACTAGTGGTCGAGTTGAACTTGCCAATAGAGAAATCAAGACTATTTTGATGAAAGTCATGGAATAAACGTAAAGGATTAGTCCCTTAAATTGCCTCGACCACTATGGGCATACGTAATGACCTTTCAAGACAATTCTTGAACGTCCCCTATCACTGCCGGCCAAAGGCATGCCACCTCCCAAAGTGGAAATCAATTATGCGTACGGTGGGCAATCAAGAAGCTGAATCTGGATTTAAGTAGAGCTGGCCTTAAAAGGTTCCTTGATCTCAATAAGTTGGAGGAATTAAGAAATGATGCCTATTTGAATTCGAATATTGCAAAAGAAAGGTAAAAAAAATGGCATGATTAGATGATAGCCCGCAAGGATTTCAGGCAAGGAGACCAGGTACTGCTTTATGATTCCAAGCTTCACCTCTTTCCGGGCAAGCTCAAGTCGACAGGAAATGCCCTTCACATCCATCAAGTCTACCCTAATGGAGCAGTGGACTTGCTAAATTCCAAGGACAACAAAATCTTCAAAGTGAATGGCCAGAGACTCAAGCCTTATCTAACCCAATTCGGCACTGAGGAGCCGATCCTCCCTCGACCCCAAGGCACCTAAAACTAGTATCGAGGACCTAGTCTCTCTTGAGACTGCAAGTCCAAATTTGTTGTTAGTATTTTAATTTTAATTTTTTTTAGTTAGTTTGTTTTTGTTCATTTTCCATTTTCTACTTGTTAATTTAGTCTTATTTATCCATTTTCCTGGGCCTTTGTCTTAAGATGCTTTATTTATTTATTTTTTTATTACAGGAACCTCAAATATTGAAGGAGGGTGGTCTAGTAGCCAGTTATCCAAGCCTTGAGATTTTCGCAGAATCTTACTGATAGCACTTATAAAATTTTCACTTTGCGAAAATTTCGCAATTTTGGCAGTGGCAATTTCGTAATATTTAGGCCTCTTTTCGCACTTAAATTGCAGGTCCCCTTGCCAAATTCATTTGGCTCAGTTCTCCTTCCCACGCCTGCGCACAGGTTCCCACAAGCCTCCCTTCAAGTTTCGAAAACTTTGGGCCAATTACACTTTGCCAAGCCCTGCAACATAATTTTTTCGAGCTACCTTGGTCGCCGATCCCTGTTCCCAGCATCTTGAAATCTGATTTCCTTTTCCCCATTCTCGATCTTCCCTGTTTTTTATCCTTCATATACAGACCTCTCCACATTCCCCCATTCACCTATAAAAAGGAGATCAGGCCACTGCGAGGCCCTGGCATTGTAAAATCCTCCCTGTGAAGTCACCGCTAATTCTACTCGTCGCGAAACCCCTTGCCGGCCCAAATTAAGCCACATGAGGAGGCCACTCATCCCTTCAGCCTATGGTCGCCCTCTTCCCCTTTCCTCAAGGCTCACGGGCTCTTAGTGTCGCCGCTACCGCCTGTCAGCGCCCATGAGTATGCTTCGCCAATCCCATTGTCAGCTGTTGCCGCTACCACGGCTGCCCCCGAAAAACCCACAAGATATCGCACAAGGATCGGGGGCTACGCTCCACGCCTATGCACATCCCTGGGCCCCACCCATAGGGCTCCGCCATAAAGGGCCTGACCAGTCCTAGGAGTCCTCCCATTCACGTACCACATGGACTCACCCGCTTCACCTACTCAGTCCCACCAAGTGAAGTCCCTGTGTCTCTCTCCTCGCTCCTAAATTAAGACCCATATTTCACTATGGCCCAATTGCAAGTAATGCTGACTGCAGTACCAAGAGCTTTCACAATGAAAACTACTATGATATTCCAGGCTTCACCACTCTTTCAGAGCTCCGGGACTCCATGCGCCTTGTGCAACGCTACTCTCTAGAGCCATTTATGGTTCTGCGATAATATTTCTACCCTCAGGTGGTGATCGAGTTTTATCAGACGATGACGTCGAGAAGATAGCGACACCCTACAGCCCTACATTTTCCTATCAATGGTCGTGAGGGGATTCTACGTGCTTCTGATATTGCCGCCACATTCAACCTTCCAGTGGCCTTAGCCAACTCTACAAACTACAGGCAGTGGCCACACCCCTCACCTCGGGTGATGGTCCGCCTCCTTTCTCGAGACACCTCAGCTAGTACCATTATGTTTCGTCAGCAGCTTCCCACTAGGATTCTTTTTATTGACCATATACTGAGGTTTAATCTCTTTGCCCTTCAACATTGGGTCTAGAGGCGGAGGGCCATACTTGAGGCACTTTACCTCATATTCGAGGGTTCGGGTTTCAAATTTCACCAGCTCATCATGACTCTCTATTCCGCCTCGAGTGAAGGTAACTGCGAAAAGTCTCACCGAGCTAAGCTATTCCACTCCTATTTCCAAGGTTGCTATCTCAAGTATTGGAGCACCTGGGGTTTCCTGCTGAGCCCGGCCTTGAGCGACGTCAAGTATCCGAGACCATTTTTACGATGGATAAGTGGAAATTCTTACCTCGTGCTCTTCCCCTCCCACTGGAGGAGACTCTAGAGGAACAACTTCACCCAGCCAGACTAGCGTTAACCCCGATCCCGCTCGAGGACCCCCTGCACTCCACCCCCCTCACCACCGCAGCATACGAGGCATGACTCAGATCATCCGAGCCACCTACACTTACCACCCCTTCAATTTTAGTCGACCCAAGACTGATACACCAATCGACGGAATCCATTCCAATTACCCATCAGGATTCAGGGTCGTTATGACTCAAGAATGCGCACTTTGGCATTAAGATCGCCTTCGCTTAATGCACATGTCGCCCTAAGGTGAAAGGTATGCCTCACACATAAACCATTCTCACACAACACGCTACCATCCTATTGCGTATCTGGGAGCCAATTGGCCTACCTTCATCCACTCGAGGCACCATATGTGCCCACTCTCTTTGGCCCTTCAACAAATGCTTTCGATATTGCTTCACCCGCAGCATTCACTTCGACTTCTCGCCTCAAAGAAGCAAAGCAGCGATTCCCATCACCCACCACCCCACTTGCAGCTTCAGCCGCTCTATCAACTGCTCATCCTACCCCAGATGAGGATGAGGCCACACCCTCTCCAGAGCCTTGAGAAGGTAGCACTTTCTTTATTAAATTTCCACTCCGCAGACCATTGAGGACAATGCAACAGTTGGTTAGGGGGAGAATTAATAAAGGAAATGGCTCTTTATGTTTAATTTTCAGGATTATACTTTTATTTTGAAGCAAGTCCTTTTGTGCAACTTGAATGACTTGCTATATAGTGAAATGTTATGTTAGTTGATGTTTTCATCTACCCAAGCACATGTTATAAAGCTTTTTATTTCTCATCTACAGACAAATTTTTTTTTTTTTATGGCTAGATTGCAGTTTGAGAAGCTGAGTTTTTGTTCTAATTATGTTGATATTAGAGTGGTGCCATGCTTATTTGGGTTGATAAACTGTGAAATTATTATTGCTTTCAACCTGTTTCTTCCACTTTGAACTAACCACACACCGTGGTACACTAGGGTTTCCTCTTAATAACAGAACCCGCTCTCTTCACCCCTAAAAATACCAATTGATCTCTCAAAAAAAAAAAGATTGTGACACTTTTCCTTGAAACCCATGCACGGTTCGAGGGGTATATGGCGATAGTCTTTAAAGCCCGATGCCCTAAAACCAACTCAATGGGAGTCATCACTTTGTTGCTCAAGTTACATGGGTGGATAGGTAGGGTTTAGCAAATCAGGTGGTGGAGTCAATTCATTCAAATGTCCAAGGTGAAACCCGAAGAGTTAGTGGCCGAAGATCCTTTGACTTGATGCCCTAAACCTTAATTGGTTGGGAGTCATCGGCGAACCCCCGTTACATGGATAGTTGTGGATTCGATGCCCTCAGCATTGCACCCCTACAACAAAAAAAAAAAAAAAAAAGGAGAAAAGGAAAGAAGAGTCATGGAATAAAAAGTGTGGGTCGCGTCAGCAACACTTAGTTCTTGCGTAAGATCCTGTGTCAAGTTACTTTCAGAGCCGATTCACTTTTGGATACTTGAGTTTACATAGCGCATCTCTTCCCGAGGCAAACAGTTGGACAAGTTTTCATGACTTTGTCAGAGGTTGCTCATATTATCCATTCATTTTTGTAACCTCATTTTTATGGACATATATTTCACTCATTTTGTTTTTATTTGCTTTCCTTTCTTTCATTGCTAAGGGACTAGCAATGTCTTGGTTGGGGGGAGTTATTACTACCCAAATAGTGCTATTTTGTGCCCCTAACACTCCGGGTTTTGAGCACTATTTGCATAGTAATCATCCTAATTAGCCCAATTGGCATGTTAAGGACCCAATCTGCATACCGATAATTTGTCTCCTCGATAGTTTTCATGTTTTCAAGCAGCCAGACAAAGCTGTGAATCGGGCCTAACTAAGTGAAGAATCCAGTTTCGAAAGGAAAACACCGAGTGAAGACTCGAAGATCGTAGAGAAGAGAACCAAGAAGCCACCCAATTTAGCAAGGGTTGCTAAATCTCCCGGCATCTAAAATTCGGTTCCACTTTGCTCGACTTCTCGTGCTGCTTTCCCACATGCCACTATGTAATAGTTGTAGTTTTTGTTATTTTGGTAATTTTGTATGGGTGGTATGGCTTGATATACCAACCCAAGACTTTGTTAAAAAAAAAACCCATTCTATTATTGAAAAGTGTGAAGCTTCTCCAAGAAGCCCCCATTTTCTCTCTTCTCTTTCTTGCATTTTCTTTCATTTTGTTACCAGCCAAACAACCTCTGAGGGTGAAAACTCAGAGGATGAGGGGTTAAACCTCCTCATTTCCTGAAGTAGAAGGCACAAAGCAAAGGAACCTAAGGCAATATAGGGGTTCTCATGGTTTTCAAGAGTGCATTCACCGCCGTTAATGATTTTCATTCCCAAATTGGTTTGCAACTCGTTTATCCACTTTGGATGGTTAGTACTTGCAATCTTAGGGTTTATTGGATGCTTGCTTCTAGATATAGTAATGCTCATTAGTTATCATTTATTAGCTATTGGAAAGTGAGTCAGGGAGTTCTGTTTTCACTGCATGAGACCATTAATGCTCAACAACGCCATTCCTAGTGTTTAGCTTGTCGTGGGTCACCTAAAGCTAAAAACGAAGAACCGGTTCCGAAATAACTATAGGTTTTTCTCTCTAATGCGAGGAAAAGATCCGAGAACCCCCATTTTCCATAGGAACCTAAGCTAGTATCCTAATACATCGTGATCTTCTCTTCATTCTACTTTCAATTTATTTTCGCCTTCAAACATCAAACTCCACTTTTTATAACAATCCTTAAATCCAAATTAGGTTCACCAATTTAGCCTCATTGCTAGTCATTTACACGAAGAAAACTCATCCCTGTGGACGAACCTAAAGCCACTATACTATAGTAGCAATGCTATGGCAGTGGGAGGTATTAGGTTTATAAATTTTGTTAATTTAGGATACCGCTTCAAAGCAACGAATCACTAGGGTTTCTTATTCTATTGTTTCATGCGTATTGTACTCTTGGTTCATACTCTGGATTTGTTTACATGTTGATATTTGGTCGATATTAATGTGGTGGGTGGTTCTCTACGAGATCTGAGAAGAGAGTAGAGAATTAGACGTAGGTGAATAAACCTAATTAGTTAGGTGGTGTAGAAATCATCGATAATTGGGGGGGCGTGTGAGGTTTTTGGGACCTAAAGCATCTCTAGTACTTGGGGTTGTGAAATATAAGTGAATTATTCAATTGCACCAAAAACCCTAAATTGCTAGTTTTACAATTAAGTATTTTAATTTAGATTATGCTCAAATCACTCACACCATCCGTTTGGATATATTAACTAAGAGTAAGAGGGTTTTCATTGATTCTAAACCACTTTTTGGAGTTGTTTTGAGTGGATTTCTTGATATGGGACAAATTCGAGAAGGTTGTGGAAGAAAATGTGAAAATGCCAAAATCAAGCATTTCTCGGGCAAAACCCGCAGGTACCCTGGGATCAAAAGTGGTGTCTGCATTTCATGATGCAAATGGCAAGCGGCACCGGGTACCACTCAACCGGCACCCAGACCCATTGGCGTGGATGACCGGGTACGGCATTTACCAAAGTGGTACGGCATTCACTACTCCACTGTTCCTCGTTCACATTATTAAGACCGCTATCCGTATTCGTATTTCTAACGTTTAGGGGACCCTAAGAAATGAATAATGGGGTTTCAAATGCGGGACCATCGCAATGTTCAGTGCACAAAATGGCATCCGCCATGACGTGAGACCGAATTGTTAAATGTAAGCACATTACCGAATGATAATATATGGATTCATTAAAATGAATCCGTTTAAATGGATGGAATAGTCAAAGTGAAATAACCAACATTGACGAAAGTGTAAATGGGATTTTTTATACACGCTTAAATCTTTATAAAATTGAATTTGCGGAATGAAATTGAGATTGAAATTGTATGTTGTGGGATATGATAAATGAATTGTAAAATGAAAGCATGCGAAAGTGAATAGCATGAGTATATGTTGATATAATAGTCATGGTTTAATGTTAAATGCAGCGCTAAGTTAAATTGAATATTGAAATAGAACTATATAGAACCACTACATGAAAATGCTTAGCGATAGTTTTTATCTATGCGCAGCTTCTCGAGTAGTCGTGGAAGGAAGACAAGATCGTGAAGTGTGAAATCATAAAGCAAGTCATGTGATATAAGTACATACCCCGCCATGGCTATCATTTCCTTTTTCGAACATGGAATATTTTGTGAACAAATAGTTGAACTCTAAAGAAATGTCATGTTTTGTATATCATTTTGAAAGGGCATAGAATGCCTTCACTGTAATTGCATTTTATGAAATGTAAATGTTTGTGAGCCTACCATTTGAAAATGCTTCCCCGCAAATCGAAAACCTAAAGAGAAATAACATAAAGAAAATATTTTGATAAGATAATTGAAAACATCGGAGTAAACCGGGCTCCGGTTCGAATCCGCCAACCGGGTCGAGCCAAGGATTCGGGTCGCGACACTTTTGAAAAAGAAAACGAAATAAATTGTAAAATAAAAAGGATAAAATGTACGTCCCTGGCTTCGATTCTGACTGGCTCGTGGGGGATCATACAATACCAAACTAACAATACTTCAAAACTCAACCCAACACAACCCCAAAACTCATTTACAACCAAAACAAAACTCTTTTTATCCACATTTGGGGTTTTCCCAAACTCAAACACAAATAAAAGAGGTTTAGGGTTTGAGTCTTACCTCAAATCTCTTTCAAACTTCAATACCAAGGTTCCTCCTTGTTTTTTATCACTTTAGCCTTTGATTTTCATGGAGCAATTCACAAATCTCCCCATTCAAAAACCCTAGCTCTCTCCCTTTTTCTCAAAAACGAAAATGCCTTAATGAGAGGAATGTCTCTTAAAGGCCAAAATATGGTATTTATGTCTCCTATTCACAATGCCTTGTTTAGCTTTCTCATTAAATCCACTTTTCTCATTTTTTTTTTCCATTTTAACACTTCATTTCACTTTCATTTTCATTTCATTTACATTTTGGCAATTACATTCTTCATTTATGACCCTTAGGTCCCCATTTGACATTTTTACCAAATTTATTTGGCTTCCTATAAATTTTCCGGGTTGTATATTTTTTTCGTTCTTAGGATTTAAATTCCGGAAAATTTTCATTTACTTTATTTTATACCTAAACATGTTCTAAAACTATTAGGGTATTTTTAGGGCGTTACATCTCGTGCCCTTAGAAGTTAAAGAAGGGTAAGTTGGAGAAGCAATTTGTCAAGTTTCTCGATATCTTCAAGAAACTTCACATAAATATACCCTTCATGGATGCACTTGAGAACATGCCAAGTTATGTGAAGTTTATGAAAAAGATATTGGCAAATAAGAAGAAGTTTGGTGAACATGAGACGATTTAGCTTACCGAGGAATGTAGTGCAATCCTCCAAAAGAAGCTCCCACCAAAGCTTAAAGATTCGGTAGTTTTGCTCTACCATTCTCTACCAGGAACTCGTTATCAAGTAAAGATCTTTGTGACTTGGGGGCAGTTATCAATTTGATGCCTCTCTCATTGTTTAAAAGGCTAAATTTGGGGGAAGCAAAACCGACTACAATCATGTTACAAATGGCTGACGGATCGTGTTACAATCATGAGACCATTTAGCTTATCGAGGAATGCAGTGCAATCCTATAAAAGAAGCTCAAAACTTAAAGATTCGGGTAGTTTTTCTATACCATTCTCTATCGGGAACTCGTTATCAAGTAAAGATCTTTGTGACTTAGGGGCAATTATCAATTTGATGCCTCTCTCATTGTTTAAAAGGCTGAATTTAGAGGAAGCAAAATCGACTACAATCATGTTACAAATGGCTGACTGATTGTACAAACATCCACAAGGCGTAATTGAAAATGTCTTGGTAAAAGTGGATAAGTTCCTCTTCCCATCAGACTTTGTCATCTTAGACATGGAAGAAGATGATAAGGTCCCTACCATACTTGGTAGACCTTTCTTAACTAACGGAAAAGCTCAAATTAATGTTCAAGAGGGTGAGCTTAAATTGAGAGCTCAAGGAGATGGGGTCACGTTCCATGCATTTCAAGCTACGAAGCATCCGGATGAAGAAACAAATGGCGACATCATTGAGTCTAATCACAAGGAGAGTATGATACACTTGGTAAATTGCAAGGATATGATCAAGGCAAAGAAAGAATAGAAAAAGATAAAGATATAAAGAAAAGACACCAAGGGAATTGATGGTGTGGGAAGCCGCATATTCCATTCCCATGAGCAAGCAGTAATAAAGCACCCATGCAAATTTGTGAGTACTTCCTGTTACTTTTGAGAACCAACAACAGACGCAGGTCGCCGAGCTAGCGACATTAAACTTGTGTCACTCCGTGAGGCAACTCCAAAGCTTGGAGAACTCAGTTTCCATTTGTCTTTTATCTATATATTTTGTTTGATTGTTTAATTTTATTTATTTATTCCAGGATTCTTGGCATTTTTTATATGTTTTTGTGTTTCAAGTGTTTCAGGTCCAATTGAGAATCCAAAAGAGTTAAAGTGACTAGAGCAGAATTTTTGCCATATTGTAAAAAAGTTGAATTTTTGGCATATTGAACAAAAAATTTCCTTAATTTTTTTTTGAATAAATTTCCTTTCTTAATCTTGGGCTGTTCTTTAGTTTTGTTTTTCAAGTTTTTGGAGTTCAAAGTTGGCCATGGAGGTGGAGATTATGGAAAAATGGATGTTTATAGCATTCTAGAGGCTTAAAGAAAAATCTATTTCAGCACTTGCATTCCTTATATTCTTCCTATTTTCAAACCTCCCCTCATTGGAAAATAAGAGTTAACCCCTCTTAATACCTTTACCTTTTTTAGAAACCAGCCTAGCCCTTCTTCAACCCCTTCATCTTCATTTTGAAAGTCATATAACTATGGAAATTGTTAAGGGTTAATTGTTGTGATGTGCTTGAAGCTTAGAAGATATTTAGTTGAAGAATAAAGAACATCAAGAGAAGAGTTTGCCAAGTTGTGCATCACTTATGGAGATTGTTCACTCATTGCACATGTCAAGCTTGTGAAAGTCATATTCATTGGAGAAACTTTCAAAGCCTTGCGCACCCTCAGGGGAGTACTCGTTATCCTTTCTTCTTTTTGTTTCACATTGAGGACAATGTTCATTTCAAGTTTGAGGGGTAAATTCAAGAATTCAAATATTTTTTTTTAAAAATCCAACTTTTATATCTCCTTACCTGTTTTAGTTGTTAGGTTATTTGGATTATTTATTTTACTTGTTTTGTGTCTCATATAAGTGAGTTTGATGCCTTGTTGGCTAGTAGAAGGTCATTTTGAACGCAACATTTGAAAAATGACAAATGTAAAGTAGATTGGACCCTTAGGTTTTTTTTAATGATCTGGAATTGTGTGCTTGCTTGGTATGAGTGACTTAGCTTAGTCACCCCGGGAAACAAGAAACTATTTCTCAAGGAATCTATCACACACGCATTTCTTGATCTCCCTTTATACCTCGGGTCTCACCCCCTTACCTTGAATTCACTAACCTTGGGATCCTAACCACCTAAGTGATGGGTCACCTAATCAAAAGAGATTTATCAGCCCCAACCAAAGAGAAAAATGCAAAAAACAATAGAAAAAGTGAAAAAGAAAGATAAAAAGAAAATGTCAAAAATAGGTATGTGAATAAGAATAAGTGGTATCATCTAATTGGAATCCCAAGCATAGTCTATGGCCCTTTAAAACCTAACGCCTTGTTAAATCAGTCGAGTCATTAACCTGTTGCCCGCTACGGGATAGAAGATGGATCATTCCCAACCTAGGGCTTCGAAGTTCAAGTGAGTGTTCCTGGTGAAGTTTGAAGGGAATTTTACCATCTGGTGCCCTTAACCAATTGGTGGGGAGTCACCACGGATCCCCGCGCATGGGAACACTCCATCTTAAAACTTCTTAACATTGGTTTTCTCATTTTTAGGTATTTAGGTACTTTAAGTATTTCGTATGAATAAAAGCGGGTGTGTTCTTATCCTTTTCTTAGTTAACTCTTTCCAAATAGGTGAGTTGCTTTTAAGTTGGGGGTACTAGGACCTTGCTATACACTGAGATCATACTATAACCCACAATTAGATTCCTCAAAAGCTGGAAGATTGGGGTTTATTTGCTTTGTCAAGCCTGCTCAGATTGCCAATGCCTTTAGAGTTTAACAATTTAAGATCCTACATTTTGTTACGAAAAGCTACTGCTTCTAAATTGTGTCTATAAGCGTTCTCTTCTGCATCATATTATCATACTCATCTCATTATTGTTAGTCTCGTCATTACGTATGTCTGCTTTGTTTTGAGCGTCGCTGAGACACGCAAGAATTTAAGTGCTAGTGTGATGAGTATATAAATACTTTACTTTTACCCTATGTTTTAATTTTATTTTTTAGTAGTTTTTATGTTAAATAAATGCCCTAATGCTCTAAATGCTCATTCATGGATTAGTAGCAACTGTATTCCTACTTTTTCAGTTTCAAGATGAGCTCAAATGACATCAAGATTCATATGGATAGAATCTACACTTCAAGAGATTTCCAACGATATCAAGAACACCAAATTTGGAGTCTGAAGGAAGAAGTTATGCAAGTTGCAATCCATGAAGTTGTTCATCGCGAAGAAGGCACTCTTCGCCGCAACGAACCGTAATGCAACAACGGCATGCTACTGTCACACAACGAAGGAATATTTGATGAATAAAGGTGGTTCGCAAAGAATGAAGGTGTTTGCCATAATAAGAGGATCGCGAACTACTACGGACTGAATAGAAATTTGCCTAACTTTAAATTTCATTAATGGCCCAAGTACGTCCCACGACTATAAATGGTTTTCGAGACAAGAACAGGGTTTTCACTTTGAAGGGTTCTGCTGTAGAGAGAGGAGGGAGAAGGACATAGAGATCGACATCTACCTTTGGAAGATCCGTGAGTCGGAGGAAGAAGACTGAGAATCCATCAATCTTTCAGCATTAGAGTTCTTCTACCTTTACTTTCATGTTTTCTCCAAACTTTATGATGTACATGATTTTCATTATGTTCTAAACTTACAATCTAGGGTTTTTGGATGTGTATTTTGTGACATGAAGCTATATTTAATTGCTAGGTTTCTATTCTATCGTTTCATGCAATTGGAACCTCTTGATTCCATACTTGATTTTGTTTACACGTTGATATCTCAAGTATTAATGTGGTGGTGGTTCTCTACGAGATCCGACAAGGGAGTAGAGAGTTTAATGAGGTGAATAAAACCCAATTAGCCAGGTGTAGAAACTATCGATAATTAGGGGCGGTGAGGTTCTCGGGACCTAAAGCATCTCTAGTGCTTTTGGGTTGAGCCGAGAAGCAAAGACCTTAGTATTAGTTGGTAGATTATCCGACCTCGAGAGAAGCCGATAATTAAATTAGTTAGAATCGCCCCTCGGGAGAACTTTCCCAGAAACAATAGTATAGGAGTCTAGTTCAAATATAAGTGAATTGTCCAATTGCACCAAAAACCCTAGAACTTCCTTATCTCGAGAGACCCTTAACTTGTGTAATCAAATTGCTAGTTTTACAATTAAGTATTTTAATTTAGGTTTTGCTCAAATCATAACAATCAGTCCGTCTCGATGGTTAATGTGAGGAGTAGCGAATTTTGGTACTTACCATCTTGTCTCTCCCTGTGGATCGATCTTTGTACGTTAAGTACACTGTATTACTTGACAAGCGTATACTTGCGCGAATTGGCATTAATTGCATATTTTTATGCACAAAACACAAATACGCCTATCATATACCAAGTTCCAAGTACCATTGTCATTTAAAGCTTGTATTTCTTCCACCATAGCACTATGTCAACCAGGGTGAGATAAAGCTTCATGGACATTGTTAGGCAGAGAGATAGAATCCAAGGATACAATAAAAGAACAAGAATGTGATGACAAATGGTTATAAGAACAAAATGAGGACATTGGGTGAACACACTGACGTTTACCTTTACAAAGAGCAATAGGAAGATCATCACTGGAGATTGGATATACTGTCGAAGGAGCTGGTGGAGGGCTTGAGACTAGGGGTGTTGCACTGAGGTGACTGAGGATAGGAGGCTTTTAGCAGATGAGGACATGCTGTGACTCTCATGAGGCAAGAGTATAAACGAGAAAATTGTGGATCGGGTCTTGAGAAAAAGGAGTATTCTAAAGAAAGGTTACATCAGCAGAAACTAGGTTCCTGCGAAGACTAGGACAATAACACCTATACCCCTTCTGAACTCGAGAGTAACCAAGGAAGAAGATACACTTCAATGACTTAGGATCGAATTTAGATACATGCGAACGAACATCCCGAACAAAACAAGTACACCCAAATACTCGAGACTCAATGGGAAACAAAGATTTATAGGGAAAGAGGGCTTGAAATGGAGTGGCCCAATTCAAGACAGAGGAAGGCATTCGATTAATAGAAAAACAAGCTATGGAAACAGCATTGACCAATAAATGCTTGGGCATGGGCATTTGAAACAATAGAGCCTGAGCGGTTTCAAGGTGTCTATTTTTTCTTTCAATAACTCCATTTTGTGAAGGAGTATCAACACGAGATGTTTGATGAAGGATGCCATTCTAAAGCATGAATGACTAAAATTGTTTAGACAAATATTCTTTAGCATTATCACTTCTCAGATTTTGAACATAAACATGAAACTGAGTGTGAATTTTAGCACATAATACATGAAAGTGAGAAAATAACTCCGAACAATTTTTCATTAAATATAACCAAGTTGTTCGCTTCATCGACAAACGTAACAAAATATCGAAACCCGGTTGGGGACACAACTGGACATGGACCCCACACATTCGAATGGACCAACTCAAAAGGAGCGAAAGCTCGATTATTGACTTTATAACTCAAATACACACAATGAAGCTTAACATATTGACACGACTCACAGTTCAATGAGGATAGACTAGAAAACTAAGGATATAGCTTCTTCAACAGAGAGAGACAAGGACGACCCAAGCAACAATGTAATTCGAATGGGGTAACAACTCTAGAACAAGCAGACTCTGGCACATTTGTTTCCAGGATGTAAAGACCCCAAGACTCGCGTCCTCTACCAATAATCAGCTTCGTCAAAAGATCCTAAATCAAACAATAATTGGGAAATAATGAGATACTGCAATTAAGTGTATGAGTGAGTTTACTAATGGAAATTAAATTAAAAGAGAATTGTGGTAAACTCATAATAGAGGCCAAAGTGATTGGAGGAGTAGGATGAATTGTCTCTCAACCCAATGATCACAAGGCTGACCCATCTGCAAGGGTAACAGTAGAGATAGAAGAGTGTGGTTGAAACATAGTAAATAAATTGGAATTACCTGTCATGTGATCTATGGCTCCAGAGTCACCTTTAATCATTGAGTGGAAGATAAAAGACGTAAGCAATACTTGATCCGCAAGCGAAAAGCAGAGTAGAGACACCCTTCAATGATTCATGAACATACGGAAACTTTCGATTTCTATTCTGCAACTTCCTACAATCCCGGCGTGCATGCCTTAGATTATGGCAATAATGACACACAACTCCGCCTGAGGGTTTCTTGTTAGTCATAAAGGCATCTAACTCAAACAAGTCTCTAAGAATCTGAAAATACAAGAAAGATAGGATTCTTGCACTAAAAATTACCACAATTCCACGAAAAGAACCACACTCGAATGGAATTTAGCCCTACAATCCTCAAAACACTTGTTGATGCCAAAAAAATCACAAAACATTCATTGAAAAATCACGATCCCAAAATATCCCTTGAAAAAACCCTAGATCCGCAACAAAAATCCTCAAAAACCCCTAAAACAATGGAAGTACCACAAACCACCTCAATAGGTTCCTAGGAGGGAGACGCACCTCGTCATGGTTGTCGGAGGTCAGCTGGAGGTGTCACACACCCCCAAGCATAACGTGTGTGAAATAGGGCAAAAAGACAAAAGCGACGCGTGAGCCACACGTGCTTGGTTTCCGGTCACTGGACTTGGTGGTGAGGCCCGTCACGTCACGGCCTCCTTATGACCACAGTGAGGTCCTATGTGCCCTCGGGATGCATGTTTAAAAAAACAAACCCCTGCCCTGCAAACTACTGCCTTATCTACCAAAATTGGAATTTCTCTAAGAAATTCCTCAATCCTGATCCCTAGGCTCTGATACCATGAAGAGAGAATTAAAGAGAGAAATTGGTGGAAAGAATTCCTTATGTTTTTCATTGATCAATTATGAATATATATATATATATATATACACACACACACACACACACACAAAAGCCAATCTAACCTTTCTAATAGATTAGGACTCTATAAGACATGCTTCCTAATAGGTTACAACTCTATTTGTAAAATATATGCTATAACAATTACAAAGAAAAAAAAAATTCATCATATGAATCAAAATATCCTCACAAAAACAATCCTCTATTTTCATATCACACCGTCAAAAGAAGCATAATGAGGCTGCCATCCAAGCCATTTTGTGTTTCTTGTCTACAAAAGATTCATGCCAACAAAGAGTGTCTCTAATGGTCAAAGAAAATATCCACTTCACTCCAACAAGGGCTAACACAATTCCTCAGCACAACTAAGGAAGCATATGTTAGGTAGGACTCTTCCCCTCCTTTATTATTGATCCAACGGAAATAAGCTTCTGTAAATTAAGATAATGTAGCTTTTGTTGTTTTTTTCTTGTCTGGAAGATGAGTTATTCCATTTAGTTATTATGACTTGAAGCTGGCTTGATGAGATTTTATGAAATTATCATCAAGGTTCAAGGCCTGGACTGAGCTAATTAGCCAACCTTTCGAACAAAAATCTTGCTATCAATCCATTGCCTGTACGCATGCTAATGCTGTAATTTTTTTTTTCTCTAAGAACTTAGAATAGATTTTTATACTTCTGATTTTTGAACTAAAATGTACAAGATCTTAACTTATGAAAATTTAAGATGTCGTCCACACTTTATCATATATCGCTTCTTCGCTTTATTGCCAAGACAATTTTTATTAAGTCAACTCGATACGATAAGTCGAGAGCCTGTATTGAATCACTAACCCATTACCGCTTCTCCCATTTTATTCTCTCCATGCTTTCAAGAATACATGGCTCACCTTCTCTCTCATGGACAACTTGATGGAAGTGGCTAGCCAAAGAGTACAAATCCTCACATGGATGAGTTGAAAACCACCCACTAATATCAAGATGAAACAATTCTCATGAAATGTTCTAAGGTATTTGGTGAAAAGTTTAGCAATGCTAGTGCCCTCTACAGCATATGTATGAAACTTCTTCTGAATTTTATATCTCATTGTACCACCGTGTTTTAGATATTCTATACTAGGAAAAGGGGTGCTTAATAAAAGAGAATGAAAGACTGGTAAGAATTTCATAATGTTATCAAGCCGCCTCGTATGTTATATTCTCATCCCGCTCAATTAACCTCATGTCAACTGGCTTCCATTCATAAAGCATCTAGCATGTGAATCTACTTGTCTTTTACTAAGATAATACTGTTTAAACTAAATAGACCAATTGAATTTACATAATTGATTGGAATATTGATCATCATCTGTGAGCTAGTACCATTTCAAAGTCTATCTACTTCAAATTGAGTCCAATTCATGTTTTGAGTGTGAAAGGAGAGAAGAAAAGATTACTTTTCTTATTGAATGAATGTGTAAAATACAATATAGGTCCTGCCTATTTATATACATTAGGAAGACACAAAAAGGAAACAAATAAAGTATAAAAATGAAAGAAAATAATGTACAAGAAAGGAAGGAGATAAACCAGAGAATATCTTAAGAATATCCTATGATTCTCAACACTCCCCCTCAAGCTGGAGCATATAAGTTATATGCACCAAGCTTGTTAATGTACTGAATCCTCAAACCTCGGAGAGACTTAGTGAAAATGTCTGTTAGTTGGTCACTCGAGTTGACGAAACTAGTAGTCATGCATCATGAGGCAATCTTCTCTCAAATGAAGTGACTATCTACTTCAATATGTTTGGTCCTCTCATGAAAGACTGGGTTGGAGGCAATGTGTAGGGCTACTTGATTATCACACACAAGCGTCATTTGTTCATCCTTCCCAAATCTTAGCCTGTTTGAGTCATATGAGTTCATAAGTTGCCAAAGCCATAACTTGATACTACCAGAACATTAGACCCGACTACTACATCATGTTTCTACTCTTCTAGGATATTGTTGCTTCCATAAAATACACAATATCCAGTAAGGAGCATCTCATGAGTGAGCCTCGTCTTAACCGTGATCACAATATCCAACAATCTGGGTGTGACCACTGTTTTCATATAACACCCCCTGGCCCGATGTTCCTTTGAGACAACAGAGGATACGGATCACAGCATCCCAGTGACTATCACACGGTGATTGCAGGAACTGACTAACTACGCTCATAGGAAAGGAATGTCCGGCCGAAAGGATGGGGAGGTAGTTCCGCCTCCCTCTAATTAGTCGCCGATGATTCCTGGATCTTGTAGAGGCTCCCCTATCCAAAAAAGGGCAAGCTTGACATTTGGATCCTTAGAGGCTCATCGTTTACGCCTAGCATACTAGTTTCCTCCAATATATCAAAGACATACTTCCTATGAGACATAACCACATCGAAATTAGACTGAGCTATCTCAATTCCTAGAAAGTACTTGAGTTTCCCTAAGACTTTTGTCTGAAAGTGGCTGAAGAGGTGCTGTTTAAGTTTTTGAATACCATCCCGATCACTGCCTATTATAACAATGTCGTCTACATAAACAATCAGATAGATGCACTGTCCTAAGGGATGTATGATGATAGGAAGATGAGGGCTCACACTATGAGTCATACCAAACTCATATCCCACTGAGCTAAAACTACTAAACTAGGTGGGCTCGGGAGGGGACTACTTTAGCCATATAAGGAATGATGGCCCGTATACCAAACTAGACTCTGATAACAAATCCATGTCGTCTACATACCTCCTCGAGGTCACCATGGAGAAATGCATTCTTGATGTCCAACTGATACAAGGGCTAAGATCTCATTGCAGCCATAAATAAGAGAAGACGAACAAAGCCATCTTGGCAATAGGAGAAAAAATGTCATAGTAGTCAGAGCCATATATCTGAGTATACCCCTTAGCAACTAAACGAGCCTTAAGATGGTCCACTCGCCCATCAGGACCAATCTTAACAGTATAAACCCAACGACAACCAAAAGGGGATTTGCCAATAGGTAAGGTGACTAGGTCCCATGTGCTAGAAGAATGCAAAGCATCCATTTCTTCAACCATTGCTTGTTTCCCGCTTGGATGAGAGAGGACCTCATGCATAATTTGAGGAATAGAAACATAAGACAAGGTGGAAATAAAAGCATAATATGGTGAAGATAAGTGGTGATAAGTCAGGAAATTATAAATAGGATGGGGGTTATGAGATGAACGAGTACCTTTTTAAATGGGAATGAGAAGATCAATAGGATACGGAAAGACCGGCGTCATGAAGGAGGATGTCATAGGAGATGAGTCAGTCGGAGGGTCGGTGTCAGTACGTGGGTGACTCGTATAAACCTGTAACGGTCGAGTTGGAGTAGTTGGGGACTCAGATGGTAAAGCTAGAATAGGAAAGATGAGAGGTAGAAATAAGACCTTGGGACTGGAAGGAGGTGGGGTAGAGAAGATAGAAGACTGTTAAAAAAAGGTGACATAAGCGGAAACGAAGTATCAATGTGTATCAGAGAGTAAGATCAATAACCCGTTGAAGGTCGGAATAACTAAGGGAAGACACCTCGTGGCCTTAGCGGAGTTTATTCATGTGTGAGTAATGTGGACAAACAAGTGCACCAAAACACGGGAGGGAGATAGAAAGAGGTTGGATCATGAAAGAGAAGAGAATGAGGAACTCTGATCACTTAGTACAAGAGGGAATGCAATTTGATCAAATAGCGTGCGCTAAGATAGCATCCCCAAAAACGTTAAGGAACCGTATGTTAGAGGAGAAGAGCAAGCAGTTGTTCCCAACCAAGTGACGTATTCTCAAGGTTTCAACTACCCCATTTTGTTTAGGACTGTAAGCATAAGAAGAGTGGTGAAGAATACCATGTGAGGATAAAAAGGAAGAGACAAGTGTAGAGAGGTATTCCAAGGCATTATCACTGCATAAGATTCGGAAAGAAGCATTAAATTGATTGCGGATTTCAACAAAGAACTTATGGAATATGGAAAATAGCTCAATTCGACTCTTTATTAAAAATAGCCAACTATAATGGGAAAAATCATCAATAAATGTGACAAAATATTGAAAACCTAAAGTAGACGCGGTTCGGGATGGACCCCAAACATCATAGTGGATGAGCTCAAAATGAGACTTGGTCCGGGAATCTAAGCGCTTAGGGAACAAAACACGAGTATGTTTCCCAAGTTGACATGACTCACACTCTAGTGAATATAAGCTGGAAAAGGGGGAAACCATTTTCCAGAGCTTGGAAATGTTGGGATGACTGTCGATTAGACAAGAAGAGGTGCATCCATTTGAAGTGTCGACGGAAGACGGGGTCTATCTCGAGATGAAAAGGCCTTAAGACTCATGTCCTATGTCAATTGGCCCTCCCCATACTTTTCGTCTCAGAAGGTAAATGTATGAGAAAAGGTAATCAAATAATTATGTCATGGATTAATTTGTTGATAGAGATAAGATTGAATGGAGAATCGGTGACAGAGAATATAAAGCAAAGAGGTAAAGAGGGAAGGATTTAGTAGAACCTATCTTTAGCCATGGTTTTAGTCCAATTAGCCAAAGTAATCATAGGTAATGGTGAAGTGATAGTAAGGGAAGAGAAGAGATCCTTATTATCAGAAAGATGATCATATGCACTGGAATCAAGAATCTATGGACCAAGAGAGTGTGTAAGATAAGCAAAGATATTACCAGTCTGGGCAACAGAAGCAATGGAGGTAGATTTGGAGGCATGAGTGAGGCGAAGAAACTCCTCATATTTACCAGGTGTAAGAGTCACTCCCTGAGATGGAGGCGGAGACATCCTTAGTTGGAGGTGGAGGCGGTTCAAAAGACTAGGCTACATGAGCAGTGCGAAGTGGATTACCGTGTAATTGATAACACCGGTCTCAAAGGTGACCGCCGACAAAGTAGTATACCAAGGTTGTCGGGCCTCTCGTCTTCTGCGGGCCACCACGAAGTACCCAGAATCATCGCGGAGGTGGAAGATGGAGTAAAGGAAGCACTTTCAAAGTGTCCTGGGAAGACTTAGAGTGCCTAGATTGAGTCAAAGGGAAGGATGGCACGAATCGGAGCGCAAAAAAATGTCATAATATCAAAGGTCAAGCTGGTAGAGCTGCGAGGATATGTTCGGATGTCACAAACTTGTGCCAAGTTTAATGTAAGAGCAAGGATCATAAAGATTTGGATCTATGTCGATAAGTAGGTCTTAGCACGTAGAAGCTTTCGCAAGAACAAGATCTCATTTTTCAAGGTATAGATTTCAACAAAGGAAGACAATTCCATACCGGGATCGCTTCCAAACTATCATCAACGGAGGAGATGACTCGGTAGAGGCGCTGAATATCATTAGTATACAAATTCCTTCGTCGGGTCAAAAGAGGTTGACTAGTCTAATAATCCCCAAGGTTGTCGAGTGTTTTGGGCTCTATGGATTACTGGAGAATGTTATAGAGTAAAGCGTCATGTTTCCGCCACTGAGGATGTTTATCTTTAGCAACACTAGACTCCGTGGAGTCGGGGATATTTTCACAACCATTTCCGGGGCAGAAACTATAAGAGTTGGCCCATGATTGATATTTGTCACTTCCCTTGAGTCTATTCACAATTATCATAGGAGTTCCAGACAAATACGAAGAAAAGCTCGGGTCAACCATAGTGGTGAAAAATCAACAAAATCAACAAAATCAACAAAATCAACAAAAAGGGACAAAAGTACTAGGGCAAAATGCAATCACAAATGTGAGGATGCCCATGAGGGTGTCAACTCTTGGGAAAAGCGTAAGAAAGCCACGAAACTATAGAAACGAGGGTTTCAAGAGGTCGTTAGGAGAAAACGGGCAAAAGACACATATCCAAGCCTCAAATGGAGAAACCATGTGCTAGGAATGACTGTCATGGCCGGGCTACCTAGTCGGGTAGAAGGAGGTCGTCGGAAGTTGCGGATGCAATCGTCACACCACAACACTCATGCACCGACGTGGTGGTCACGCAGACGCAAAGTCAGCGCGCCGTGGAGGGATCGGGTTGTCGCCAGGTTTTTGTCTGGCCAGGTGATCGCACGACAACGAACCCAATGGTGGGATCGCTGGCCGAACATGGAGGCCATGAAAAGTTCATCGATAATTTTTCCTCGCGAAGAGGTGTGATACAATATACCTGAGCTTCCGACAAAGATTTGGAAAGCCTTAATAAGGCACAACCACTAAGTGGTTTGCCGGAATTGAGAACATTGGCAAAACCCTAACCCAAACCTTCCATGGCTCTGATACCATGTGAAAGGAGAAGAAAAAGAGTACTTTTCTTATTGAATGAATGTGTAAAATACAATATAGGTCCTACCTATTTATATACATTAGGAAGACACAAAAATAAAACAAATAAAGTATAAAAAGGAGGAAAAATAATGTACAAGAAATGAAGGAGATAAACTAGAGAAAATCTTAAGAATATCCTATGATTCTCAACATTGAGAAATTGCCAAAGTTTCGTGGGAGGGCTACATTGAGTCATCATCCAAATCAACCCTTCCCTTGGATGCATACTAATTTGCTTTCTTTTGTATATTTTTGCATTTAAACACGGGCGCACTCGCGCCACATGTACATGATCGTGAAAAATCTTATGGATTATCATGTTTGCCATTCATTTTTGTGGATGTATCAATGCTTTAAACCTTCTAATGCCAATGAATTGTAGTATTAAGATACTATGCGCCTATATCTTCAAAACCATTTTTCGCATGTGAATGATTAGCCAATCTTCCTATTTTCCGGTTGTCGCCTATAATCCTATGACTTGTAGAGAAAGGTTGTTGCTGAGAAAATGCAACTACCATCTAGATGGATAAGAAGTCATGTGGAGAAATGATCCATTCCCGATTTTCATTGAGGATTTAAAGTAGCCCGTAGGTTTAGAATTAGTGTGTATTTAGGTGCCCATAGCCTCTCGCTTCCCACACAAAGGAAGAAGAAAGGAAGTAAAAGAGTTGTTGGTTGCAATAAATGAAATTGGATTGTCAAGTATCTGTTTTTAGGATTTAGTTCCTTTGTCAAGGTAATCAATTTACCGGGAGGTGAGTGTACGCCGCCTGATTACGTAAAAAGGAATGTTTGAGGTTAATATATTTGTTTAATTCATTTAGAAGGGTGCATCAAATTACAATGCAATTTTTGCTATCATACCTGATGATGGCTTGGAAAATGTCAAGGGTAAACCATTTTCTTTTACTAACCTCATTTTGTGTTAACTCGCGTGAACGCTTTATCATCTTCGAGTCATGTTAAAGTTATCAAACCTATAGAGTTGGGTTTTTAGGTGGAACCATCAAAGATCGACTCTTATGTTTTTAGCCAGATTCAAAGTTTAACAAGAAGGAATTATGAATGCTGTAAGATTAGAAAGAAAGGAGGCGGTGGTCCCATATTCTAGAGAGATTATTTCTTCTCTGGCCATCATCCGACAATGAACCTTTTACGCTTAAACAATCGTCGCCTCAACATTGCTGAATCTTCTCTCGCACAAACTAATGGAGTCAATAGCGTATGTATAAGTTTATCAAGCTCCTCCTCCTATATTTCCTCCCTTGTTTTCATACCAAATCACCACCCACTTCTAGTTTTTAGACCGAAATAGTGTTTGTGGGGAAAAAAATGACGAATTTAGTTTTTTCACCAAACCACGCCCAAACTAGTGTATCTCGAGTGTCATGTAGGATTTGATACGGCAAATGTCGCTTTTTTCTTGACAAATATTTTTCCTTGTATTTCAAATGCCAATCACTAATCAAGGATTTGAATTTGATTCAATTGTCGCTGTCATGGACCGCGCATTTGATTTTTAAATTTCTTCAATTGCCGATATCTCGACAATCAGCCACTGAGTCTTTTATTTTTGCCCCCGTCTTCTTCCTCCCCATTTTAGGCGAGTTGTTGTTCATTCTCAACATCAACCAACTAGGGCGTGATTTCATCCAGATTTTTGCTCCATTCTTTCTTCTTCTAGTACTCTATTCAACACCGCAGTAGATAAGTCTTTGACATAGGACTGTTTCATCCGTTCTGTTCTTCATCCTCAGCATCAACCGACTAGGGCTTGATTTGATCCAGATTTTTGCTCAATTCTTTCTTCTTGTGGTACTCTATTCGACACTACAGCAAGTAAATATCCGACATAGGATTGTTTTTTTCAAAATCTCTTAGATCGCGTTCGTTGGTTTGTTTTATCGACACTTGGTAAAAATCTGGGTGATAATTTTGTCGTGCTGTGTGTTTTTGGAACAAATGTAATATGTAATTTTTAACAAACAATCCTTGGTCTTTGCGTGTTTCTTCGAAAGGACTTTCAAATACAAATTGTCACTGGTGGAAATAAGCAAAACTTTATTTTCAGCGCTAAGGCAAATGCACTCATTCATATGTACTGTAATATTATCTTATTTTTAGCAAATTTTTAAGGCGCTGTCACTGAATGAAAATCTTATTTTTGTTTAGCTAATATTGAGAAAGTGTTTTCCACCTTTCCTCAATACCCAACTCCATTTAAAAATTCAGGTCATATGTACTTATCAAACAAAAATAATATAAAAGATAAGAGTATTGTGGGGAAGAGGAGGCCATCGTCACTTAATGAGAATCCTTTTCACCATAGTAATCTTCCAGAAAAAAAAAATCAACATTAGCTTTGGGCATTGCATCCAAAGTCCAAACACCTCATTAGCAGTTTAACAATTAACCCATATTCATGATTCAATCAAATTGTTTCCCCAAAAATAGGTTGGATAAGAATATAAAGATAAGAAAAATGAATATTTTTAGAGGTATATAATCATATGTACATAAGAAAAAATGTACATAGAATCAATATACTTCCTAATCTACATACATTGATAAATTATCATTTGCTATACCTAAATTTTGCTGAACTTCTTCTCCCAAAGCTAGGATATTCTTTGAACTTTGTTTTCCTATAAAGAAATGTTCCTGAAATGGTAAAACATGACATGATTAATTTTTGGGGAATTATGTTTCAAGGTAAGTTAGGCCTCATATTTTACAAAAATGCTATGAAAGCATCTCAATTAAGCCTAAAACCAACAAAAATAAAAAAAAAAAAAACGCTATAAAAATTTTGAAAAACCTCAACTACCCACCATATCCCCTCCCCGCCTAATTCCTTCCCTACGCCCACTCCCACATCCTCGATTAAAATAACATACTAATCCCACATGATTTATGTGTCATAAAAAGAATGACATAGGATAAAGTTGATGTGATTTATTTGGAGATTTTCTTTTCCAAAATAAATTAATTTCACTATGTAACTTAAAAAAAGAAAAAGAAAAGAAAAGAAATATAGAACCACATGCAATGTATTTACAAGGCATAACGAGGAAGGTGGTCTTGTTAGTTTTCAACATCATAAAGGGTACAAGACTTTGTTCAAATCTTTCCCTGATGCCATCCTTCAACATTTTGACAAGTACATAAGACTCGAATTTTTATTGGAGTCAAGTATCAAGAAAGGTTCTAGTGATTGGTGGTAGTACTATCGCTAGAAATGATTCATCACAAACAAGGTGATTGAATGTAGCATTCATGAATGTAGTTTAAATGGAAAGGATAATGACCTCTCATATTATTTAATTCATTTGGGACCATTTTGTACAGGTCAATTATGTCTGTTTCATCTATTCCCGTGATATGTTATTACAATGGAAATATATTGAGAACTGAACATATGTCAAATATGTGAGGAACAAAGTTGTTATTTGGTGGTTGGATGTACCACATTAATGCATGACTGAACAATTGAGTGATATGATATACTCAAGGACAACCATTGACAAACAAATGTTCAAATTAGTCCTCAATTATAAGTATCCCCTAAAAAGTGGAAATAGGTTCCAACCTTTTCCAATATGGGATGACAGTAGTGTATACCGAATGTTGAACATGGTTAACAAAATTGAATTGTATATTGAAGTTGTTCGAGTCAAGCCACAAGTGAATCAACATGTGGGTGGCCATATAGATTTATCGCTTTCACGCATAAATTATAATAGTCGCGTAATCTGACTGCGGGCTCGTGGAGCCTAGTAATGGCCTAGGCAAATCGAATAATCGGAGTATATGGAGATGACGAAGACTACGCTTATGAAGAAGCTAATGATGAATTTGATGAAGATGTTGATGATGAATCTAATGAAGACGCGGATGTTCAAGCTGATGGACATGTATCATCCTTCCAAATTCTCAACCAGAAGCTGGAGAATGAGTAGTGATATATGTCTCCGCCATGCAAGATTCAGGAGGTATCGAATAAATCTGTATGTCGAGGAACCATGAGCCATCACTCCGCTCATTATCACTCACCACCAACACCTCAATTTGAACATGTTGAAAACTTAGGTAATGATATCGCGTCGATCTCATGGGTGCAACATACTACCGGTTATTCGAGTGGAGAATTTGTAGTTGACTAAGTTTTTAATTCTAAATTTGATTTGCAAGAGGCTGCAAAGATTTACTCAATTAAAGCACACCAAGAGTTTGTTGTTGTTGCATCCTCAAAAAAAATTTTCGTTTTAAGATGTAAGAAGGCCGAAAAATGTCAATGTCTATGGAAGATTCATGCCATGGTTGTGAAAGATATTTGCTTATTTTTTATCAACAAATATAAAGGGTCGCATACTTGTGTCAATCCTTGCTTGAACTGGGACCATCATCAATTGGACTCAAACTTGGTTGCTACTCATATAAAGGTAATAATTAAGGCACAATTCACATTGACTACGGGGTCGCTTATTCGCTATGTGATGGAGAAATGGAGATATGAAATATCATAATTAAAAGGTGTTGATGGAAAACATAAAACACTTAGACAGCTTATTCGTGACTTTTCTCACATATACGTAGCTACCTAATGCTTGTTCTTGGCCAGCTAGATAAAGCAAACTCGGATGTGTTGTACTTGAAAACATTTGACATTATATGTCAAAACACGTAGATATTCCAACGCGTGTTCGGCCATTCAAGCCATCTATTGAAGTGGTTAGAACATTGTCATTCCGCATTGAGTATTGATGGTACATTTGTTTGGGAAGTATAAAGGCACGTTATTTGACATATGGTGTGACGTAAATAATCATTGTTTCCATTGACATTTTCTATTACAGACGGTGAGAATATTGATAGTTGGGGATGGTTCTTAGCATGTATAAGAAACAGAGTAACTCAACGGATAGGGATTTGTGTTATATCTGACAAACATCTAGGTATTATGGCAACAATGAGCGATCCTCATCTTAGTTGGGCTGCACCATCTGCCTATCACAGGATTTACATGCATTCTCTTGTAAGCAATTTTATGACTCGCTTCAAATATAAACTCTTGAAAATTTTGGTATGCATAGCAGCTTTAGCGAATACACAGCGCAAATTCAATAAGCATATGACTACAATTAGGAGAATTAATTCTGAAGCACAACAATGGTTAGAGGCAATCCCTTTTCAGTTATGGGCACTTTTACATGATGCAGGTTGGAAGATACGAGACACTATAACCATAACATGTCGCAGTATTTAACAATGTTCTTAAAGAAGTCTATAGCTTACCATTCACTACATTAAGATAGCTAATCTTCTTTCCGCCTTTAATAAATACTTCTTACAAGAAGCCAACAGCGTGTTACATTGTCATCTAATGAGCAATTTCACTCATATGCCGATGTCAGATCTCAGGTATTCACATACAATGGATCATGAAATTAGTTCTTTGCGATCACATACATGGCCTGATTTCCTCATACTGTCAAGGGAGTGGTCAAACGCAGCGCCTCAACTTACATGACAAAAAATGAACATGTGGAAAGACACTGATATATGGATTTCCATGTAGTCATATCATAGCAGCATGTCAGTATCGATGTGTTGATTTTCAGTTATTTGTTGGTTCGAAACCGGGTTGACTTAGATATATATTGAAAAATATGACAGGCCTAGTCACACTCTTTGATCTTACAAGGAAAGTTTCTCATGAATTGGAATTCGTTGGTCAGTTTTTGATTAAGGAAGAAGTGAGGATGGCATTGGGAGCAAATGTGTCAACAGTTCGGAGGTTTGCGGCGATGCAGTGAGAGAAGTTCTCCGCTTTTAAATTCCTTCGGTGCTTAAATTCTTGCGAATGAGTTCAATTGAGCCCAATTTGATGCATGAACTGTCTATGTTTTCTGACACTCCAATTAGAACAGGTTTAGGTGCATTGCTTCACCCAAAGAATATCCCAATAGATCATTCTGTCGCCAAGATCGCTTTTAATGTCTGATGACTGATCAAAATTTTCTGGCAAGTGATTCCATCGTCTTTACTAACTTGATTTTTAAGCAAATTCCTTGGGATGATCATGTATATCACTATTATAGATGTTAATAGACCAATCAAACACACTAAGTTGAGTTCTCAATGACACCATCAAAGATGAAATTATACCTTTTTCCCAGATTCAGTTGAACAGGAACCATGGAAATTGCAGTATTAGAGAGGGAAGAGGCAATGCCATAGCTCAAATGGGCACATGAGACCGTGGGAGCAAGTTTAACTCTTGGCGAGAAACGACATGATAATTTGTCGGCTGCTATTGTTGAGATTCAAGATGCCCAAAATATTTTTTCTTTTTTCCCTTCTTTTGTCATGATGTGTCAATTCAGTGATGGACTTAATATCATAAATGAGCCATGCCAAACCACTCATCTCTGAACGCCTCTCCTCACAATCACAGACAACAATGAGCCAACGTGACGTCCAACTTCGGATCAAGCTCCCTGTCCTCCTCCTCAATTCCTCCCCGCTTTAACTACAAATCACCACCCACTCAGCAATTCTCTTCCTTACAAACTGGCTACCTCCCAGTCTCTTCCGCCACCAATTCAGCCATGTGTTCTACACCTTCTATGAAGCCCAGAACCCCATATCGCCTTTCCTCCCAAACCCTGGCGTATTATCTGGTCTGGCAATGGTTGGTTCTCCATGATCGGTAACTTTTGCTTGGCCTCTTTGCGCCTGAATCCTGGCAAGAACCTTCAACTCGAACCCAATTTGGGTGCCTGGAACCGCATTTTGGGCCTAATTTTCCTTTGACAACCCTTATAGGAACTGGGTCTAGTATTGTCATCACCTGAAGAAATCCCAACTGATTCAAGATTCGGTACAAGCATCAGGCATTTCTGCGTTACAAGGTCATTCGCCGAATTAGACCCTGTATTTAAATCACGCCCAATATATATTACAGGGGAGTTTATAGGTAGAAGTGTTCCAGCAATTAAGTACTACATTTTGAAGAATAATCCAAGATTACCAGAGTCTCAGCGTGTGAATTTAAGGGGTGTTGGGATAGGGAATGGGCTAACAGACCCAGAGAGACAAGTGGCTACTCATGCTGTGAGTGCTTATTTTTCTGGATTGATCAATGAGAAACAGAAAACCCAGTTGGAGAAAGCTCAGTTTGAGGCTGTGAAGTTGACTAAGGAGGGTAATTGGAGTGGAGCAACAAATGCAAGAAGCAGGTGTTGAGTATGTTGGTAAAATATGACAGGGCTAGCCACACTCTACGATTTTACAAGGAAAGTTCCTTACGAAACGGAAATGGCTAGTGAGTTTTGAGTAGCAAAGAGGTGAAGAAGGCTTTGGGAGCAAATGTGTCGATAACTTGGGAGGAAATGCAGTGATGTCGGGAGAAGCGTTGCACGAAGATGGATGAAGAGTGTGAAGTTCATGGTAGAATTCCTGGTGAAGAAGACGAAGGTTTATGTACCAGGGGCAGTCTGATTTGAGACGGCGTGGTATCAACTGAAGCTTGGATGAGGACAATGAATTGGGAGGAAATTGATAATTTTCAAGCAGCTCAGAGGAAGGTATGGGAAGTGAATGGAGAGCTTGCAGGGTATGTGCAGAAATGGGGAAACTTGAGCCATGTTGTGGTTTCAGGGGCTGGGCACCTAGTGCCTGCTGACCAGTCAGTGAATTCTCAGATAATGATCGAAGACTGGGCTCTTGAGAGGATTGTTCTTCCACCTCCTGTTGACAATGGTTTTCATGTATAATATGGGCAGGTATGGTATTGTTGAAGTTTTTATGGAATAAATGCCCCTTATGCAGCAAGATGTTGTGTAATTAAAATTGTTAGTATCTATCTAAGCAAGTAAATTATTAATTTAATGAGCACTTCCAACTTACTCAGAAATTTTCACCAACAAATCAGAGAACTAATGTCCGAAATAATTTGAGATTTTGTACAACTCATTGGAAAATCACTGCGTTTCTTATCCTGCAGAGGAGACCACTTCTGATTTTATTTCAGGATTGATCAATGGGAAAAGGGGAAACAAAAAGTGAGAGAAAGCTCAATTTGAGGCTGTCAGGCTAAATTCTCAAGCAACGATCGAAGATTGGGTTCTAAGAGAGGGGATTGTTTGCCAATGAGCAAGGAGCAATTATTCCTTATTAAAATTCTTAAATATCCCTCATTGGACAATGCAATTTTGATTAATTTTTAAAAAAAGAAAAAGAAAAAAAGGAGCAAATAGTTATGCTGAGATAATATAAAATCTGAATGCCCCATTGACATGAAGAGAAAAGAAGAAAATAATTTTCATTAAAATAGAACTCAGCCAGAGACTGGCGGCAATAAAATCCAACTGCCACTGTTAAAGTAGCAGTCAACTAAAATAGATATTGTAGTCTATTTCTAATACATTTTCCGTCAATTAAATGAAGCTTATATGCATAAAACAAGCATTTAGGGCTCCTTTTGAAACTTGAAAGTACCTAAGAAAGAAAATTTAGAGGAAAATAAAATAGGTTTATACTTAATAAAGTAATTCTATATGTTTATTTCTTTTATTATATAAGAACTAAAATTTAAAACAGGTAAAATTTCGGCGAATTTTTGATTATATTCGATTTTCTTATATTTTCCACTGCTAAAACCAAAAGCATTTAAAATAATTTTTCTTAGTATTTTTTTTTTCTTCTCCTAATATTTTCCGGTCTCCAAACACGGCCTTAGGGTGGAATATGCCATTGAGATGCATCCAGGATGATGCAATGGCTCTGAGGGCAGGTCAGTGGGAAAAATGGGTGCCAAGATTTGATCCCAAAACCGAGCACAAAAACTCACACTCTGATAACATATTTTGTAGACCAAGTATAGGAATTATATGGTTGAAATAAGAAGGAAGTGCACTGATAATAAGGCTATGGAAGTTTGGAATAACAAACAAGCATCTTGCATTCAGGAATAATAAAAATTAAATGCTAAATACAATGGCTTTGTAGGTGTTTGCTATGGAAGTGATCAGTAGTCCTTCTCATCACTTCAATTGTTTCTTTCCCCCCTCCCCTCTATAGATGTGTTTCTTCCGGACACACATTTTATGAGCCCTAGTGAATAGCATCTACAAGCTATTCAATTGTAACAAAACAATGAGTTTTGTACGGAAATGGTACGTTTGAAAATAAAAAAGATAAAATCAGTTAGTAGGGAAAAGTATTTACTAAAGTAATCCGCGATGCCGGCAACCGGAACGGTGGCAATTGATTTATATTGAAGCGCCAACGAACCACGCTTTTAGCCGATTTTAAATGCTGTCAAGAATAATCATGCATTTGAAATCCACTTATTTCAATGCCGTTGCCGCGCCAACGGTTTACATTTGAATTCGTTTGATTTCAAACGCCGTCATTGGCCTTCGAGAAGACGGTCGTTTCGCTTCTTTCCGTGGATTTGTTTTGATGTGAATCACATTTTCCTTTGTTGTTCTCTAAATCACGCCCCGATGGTACTTCCGAAGTTGGTGAAAATGCCAAATTTAAAGACGATGTTTTCAGATCGTAACAAGCATTTCTTATGGATATCCCGTCGTAGATCTTAAATGAGCAAATCAATGAGATAACCGGCTTCAATGATGTTGCATCCTCGTGTTCTCGAATATTACAAACCCATCAAGTTATCGGGATTCGCCTCCTGATGCAAATCTGGATTTTCTTCGTGATCCAATGCTAATGTTCTTAAATATTCACTTACCATTTTGAGAGACATATGTGCTCAGACCTACGAGAAGCCTCATCAACATGGATCAGAGGATGCCTCTGGACGATCTAGACATCAGTGGCTCTTAGAACTGCTTTTACGTCTGCTTCACGACCTTGAACCTCCTGTAATAATCAGAAAAGTCATCAAGCAAGGTGAGAACGAAGACGGACCGACTTCTTCTTCATCCAAGTCCTCCTCGCCTTATAGAGGGTTCCGGAGGGATGTTGTTGTTGTCATTGGCAACTGTGCATACAGAAGGAAGCATGTACAAGATGAAATCAGAGAGAGGAATGGGATACTTAATTCATATGCCGCAGTTGACAACGGCGGAATTTGAAATCCTTTAAAAACCGGGGCTGCCTCAAGTGGTGGCTTCAAGAGAAATCACTGTCACGTTCGGCTTGCCGGCATCATGCATTACTTTAGTCAATACTTTCCCCTGTGAACTGATTTTATCTTTTTTATTTTCAAACGTACCATTTCCGTACAAAACTCCAAAACAATAACACAATTCTAGTAACATTCAACAATTAGTATCACCTTTGACTAGCAATAATAGGGGCCTCATGAAATAAAGAAAGAATACATTTATCCAACATTAGCTGGGCCACGCCGCTACATTTTGTGATAACTCGTCGCATTCCATTCCGTCTGAATTACTTCATCCCGAGAAAATGTGAACACAGATCAAAATACATGACAGGGCATGTGAAACCCAAAAAATCCAAATTTTAGGAGCCAGGTTGGTAAACAATTTCATTAAAACGGAAATCTTTTCTAGATCTCGATGACGAAATGGACTTCACCGTTGAATCGCCTCACGAAATCTAATGATCACAACACTTTGTCTAATTTCGAGACAGTTGGAATTTCACGTATTTCGAGGCGCCGAGAGTGGTGCTGGACACTTGGCACATTTTGAGCTAGCCAAGATGAAGACGGTAAAGGGGAGAAATAACAAACACGAAATCAAACGACCCATGAGAGACATGTAAACACGCTGACAGTGGAAAATCCACAGAGATGACATGATAAGCGTAATCCACAGAAGCCACTTGGGCGTTTACACGTGGCAACTGAGAGGACAGTTCTCTGATTCATCTTAACCAAATTCAGGGGAGAAGAGAGTGAGATAAACCGAGAAAAGAGAGAGAAAAGAGGAGAGATTTTAGAGTGAGAAGCCCTCACTTCTCTCTAAGTTTCCCGGCGATCGAACTAGCGGTTTCAAGCGAAGTAAGAGGAAGAGTTCATCCTCACGACAAGGGCTTTGCATAGAGACTAGAATTGGGGAGTTTCGACAAACTCTGAGAGGTAGGGGTTTTTCTCCTACTTGGTTTAATCCTTATCTAAGGGTCATTCAAATGGTATGGGTTGTGTGAGGCCGTGAGGTCAGGTGAACTCAGTCTCAAGACTTCGGGATGCTGTGTCGAGGATTCCGGACTATTTTCTGACAAATTGGGATCGATTTTTGGATTCGAAGTAATTGTCCTCAGGTGTCATTTTATATGTTATAGTTAAATGAATAACTATGTTGGTTGTCTCTGGCTTCTAAGGGAATGTTCATTGGTATTGAACTACGTGGTCATCATTACTGTGGTAGTACACATAATTGGACTTTAGAACCGGTTATCGGGTGGGAAATATGAAGTTCTTCCAGATCTCCTGTAATTGTAGCCACATCGCTGAACTTGATGTTAGTTAATTTCTCAATTCTAATTCAGAGCCCAAGTTATGGTCCTTTTACCCCGAACAGTCTAAGTGAAAGCCTGCTAGAGGTCAGTTGCTTCAGGTTAGCTCACCAAAGTCGTCGTTAGCTCGCCAAGTCGTGCCGCCGACCGATTGACTACGCAGGACCTCCAACTTCTAAGATCATAACTTCTTCGTCCGAACTCCGCTTTCGGTGTTCTTAGACTCATGGAAAGCCCACGGAGTCAAGATTTCAGCCATGTGCCCGTGGAGGGTAGTGGGTACCGAGCCGGGTCATAAGGGCAGGTCGGCCATGGTAGGTCGGGTAGGCTGGCCGGGTAGGGCTGGCTACTCATGTGAGACCTCCAACTTCAGAAGGTCATAACTTCTTCGTCCGAACTTCAAGCCGTGTTCTGAATTTTGCGGAAAGCCCATTGAGTCAAGATTCCATTCATATGAATGTGGAGGGCAGTAGGTGAGTTTGTCCAGGTCAGGTCAGCTCGCCATAGGTCGTCAGCCACATAAGTCGTCGCCGCCAAGTCGTTAGCTCGACCGGGTTTGACTAATGCGGTGACTTCCAACTCTAAGGTCATAACTTAAACAACTCCGTTTCAGGTGTTCTTGGACTATATGGAAAGCCCATTGTGTCAATATTCCATCCATGTGCCTGTGGAGGACAGTAGGTGAGTTTGGCCAGGTTAGGGTGAGCCTGGCTGTGGCCTACTCACTTTCACCCAATCGAGGTCACCCTGGGCTGGCTCACTATGTGTGACTTCCAATTTCGGAAGGTCATAAATTCTTTGTCCGAACTCTGTTTCGGATGTTCTTGGACTCTATGGAAAGCACATTGAGTCATGATTTTAGCCATGTGCCTATGGAGGGCAGTGGGTATTGGAGCTGGTCGGCAAGGGTAGGTCGGCCAGGGCAGGTCGGGTAGGATGGCTAGGTAGGGCTGGCTACTCATGTGAGACCTCCAACTTTAGAAAGTCATAACTTCTTCGTCCGAACTCCGTTTCAGGTGTTCTTGGACTCTATGGAAAGCCCATTGAGTCAAGATTTCATTTATATGCCTGTGGAGGATAGTAGGTGAGCTCGGCCAGGCCGGGTCAGCCTGAATGCAAGGTCAGCTCAAGGTGGTTTGACTATGTGTGAATTTTAACTCGATGTCATAACTTCTTCGTCCGAACTCCGTTTTGGGTGTTCTTGGACTCTATGGAAAGCCCATTGAGTCAAGATTTCATCCATGTTCCTGTGGAGGGTAGTGGGCATTGGAGCTGGCCGGCAAGGGCAGGTCGTCTGGTGTAGGTCAGGTAGGTTGACCGGGTAGGGCTGGCTACTCATGTGAGACCTCCAACTTTAGAAGGTCATAACTTCTTCGCCCGAACTCCTTTTCGGGTGTTCTTGGACTCTATGGAAAGCCCATTGAGTCAAGATTCCATTCATATGCCTATGGAGGAATGTAGGTAAGCTCGACCAGGTCAAGTTAGCTCGACCATGTTAGGGTCGCCGGCTAAGTCAGTCACTTCTACTGGCTCACCACGTGTGACTTCCAACTCTGAAGGTCATAAACTTTGTCCGAACCTGCTTCGTGTTATTGACCTGCGGAAATCCTATCCAGCCATGTACCTTTGGAGGGAAGTAGGTGATCATAACCTTACTGAAAATTTATGTTTTGCACCTAGTGTGCAGGTTGCTTGGTTGTGTCGATGTGAATAGCCGGGTTTTGACATGACCATTTCATGGCATGTTGTAGGGCTATGTTAAGTAGAATTAACAGGAGTTAGTCAAATAAAGGCTGTATGACATGAATTGTTTAGTCATGGATTGATGAATGCTAATATGTTTGATACGATGTATATATATATATATTGGCATGAAGTACATGAAATTTATATGCTTGAATCGGGATATGTGGTACTATGATATGATGGTCTCTAATTTGTATGCGAATATAAATGTCCAAATGATGCATGGATATGCATGAGTATGTATGTAATAAATCTATCCCAGCAAGTATAACTATTCATGCATGCATTCATGCACAAAGACATACATGTACAATAGATATGTATTTGTCATAATTAAGGTTAAAGTGGCAAATCTGAAAGTTGTGGGAGTTAAGTGTTAAGTCAAAATTGAAGGACCATTTGAAATTTTAAGGTCAAAATATCTAGGATAAAAGCTTTAGAGTTGTCCAGAACCTTAGCTTCTTTTCCTTTCCTCGTCGCCTGATCGGGCGTGATAGAAGAGAGGAAAAAAAAAAAAACCGGGTTTTGAGCAAAATCTCTACTATATTTTCGGAATTCAAGCTTACTTTTTAGGTAAACTCTACTAGATCTGTTTTGCACTCCTATTTTCAAGTCTTTAAGCTCTGTTTTGGAACAAGTTAAAATATGAAAGTTGTTGCTATGTCTCTAGGTTTCGTAAAAGGGCCTGGTACTGGTTGTGTTTATCTCGAGTTATGATCGGTTGAACACCGATTGCTCATGCTGTCCTGATTCTGGTAGTTTACTATGTGAAATTTGAAAGCATGTTTCTCCTTGTGTATTTGGTATTTTTCCCTAATTTTCGGATATGTTCTACTTTTATATGTATAGTTCTTTCTTGAAAAATATTAGGTCTTGATCAAGTCTCAATATTGAGTTATGGTGGTTTGTTTAAAGGCTGTTCTGTAACAGGGGACCTGATAACATTTAAAGTTTGAAAATCTGGTATAAATTCTATATATGGAATATGAAGCTGATTTTTACATATGTTAAAGAGGAATGAGTCTAGTTTCAAAAAAAAGAATCATGTCTTTGATGTATATGTTGAGAGTTATAGCTAAAAGAGTTAGCAAAGGTTCTGCTGTAAAATAGGTTAGGGCTGACTTAGGTTATATAGTTCTCATATGTTTCAAGTTTTGGAAGTTTATGCATGATATATGACTTATGTATGATTAATATATGTTTTAGACCACAAGGAGCAAGACGTACAAGACGTGGCGCGTTAAGGAGTGATATGGGACGTCATTTTTTTGTGAGTGGATATGAATGTTTGATACCATGTGTTCTTATTTGTCATTTGATGTGAATGACTTGTTTTTAAATAATGAAGTGAATCAATGTTCATGTATTATATGTGTTATGGAATATGCCAGTTGTTATGTGCAAGAATAACAAAAGGATGAACTATATGTTCCTGCTGACAAAGTTCCACACATAAACTACGAACGTTATTATGTACAAAGTACATGTTATATAAAGATCCATGATGCATGGAAGATAAGAGGGATAAGGTTATGGACCTATGTCCAAGTAATCGCAAATACAAGCTACATAAGAACCTAATGGGTCAAATACAGCATAAGCTGGCCAGCAACACAAGTTTTCTGCTAAGTTACAAGTTATCAAGTTTACAAGTTTACAAGTTCTCGGGGCGATACTTGATGTGTTTAGGTCATAACCGATAAGAAACGGATACATGCAAGCATTGTGATATAAGAATACATATGAACTATGAATGTGCCTATGTTTGATGTTATGAATTATTAAGTGCTCTCATTTGATGATATGAATGTATATGAATATGTAGGAGTTATGTATGTGACGCCCCAAAACCCGGGGGTCCGTTGACTACCCGTCAACCCGCGGAAATCTACGTGTCTCATGTCATGAGACCCATACATGTGTAAAACAGTCCAATTTTTTATACAAAAATGGAGTTTATTTACAATTGTCTTTGATTACAATTTATACAAAACTGGGTCTTGTGCCCGGAATTTTACAAAATACAAGAGAGGGCCATTCCCGGGCCGCTTCTTCGCTCCAAAACCCTGACGTCCCATCCCCACGCCTTCGCACCAAAAGGGGTCTCACGACGTGGGTGAGCAAAGCCCAAGAGTGGAATTTCCCTACTGCTTACTCCCACCTAAGTGCAATGCAATGGCACACCAACATACAACACATGCTAATATATCACTCATGCATATATTAACGAATTTAAATCCCATACATCATGTTATTCAATTTTACAATAATAACATAAACTTAGCTCACATGGGCTAAGGCAATAATCCGGCGGCCTGCCTCGGGAACAACCCACAATTTCACAATCAACATGTTATTCACCCACAAGAACAACACACATCACACAATCACACAAATAAATCTCATGGATCGTCCAACCACACCAAGGATTTATTCACTTATCCAAATCTGAACCGAAGTCACGACCATCCAGGCCTCAACAAATCCCCCTCCATTACATGACCCTTAAGCAAAAAGTAAACAAAGAGTGAGAAACCCCTACCTTTCGTAGCCGCCTAAACTCCCAAAACCGTTCCCACGCAGTCCTCGGGCTGCGTGAAAGAACTTTGCCTCTCGCTTTCGTCTAAGCCAACGGGTCCGATCAAGTCGAATTTTAGAGAGTAAGGTAGAGCTTCTCTCTAAAATCCCACACTTTTCCTCTCCTCTCTCTTCCGTTTCGCTTCCTCTCTTTTTCCTCCTCTCTACCTTTCCCAATCCACTTCGTCAGATTTGACAAAGAGGACTTGTCCTCTCTCTTTCGCCACATGTCCATTTCTCATCGGACACCTTGGGACACCCTATCCACTTATCCATCTAACTCGATTCCCACTCAAATCTAAGATGATGCCATTGCACATGCGAGCCCACTGAGCTCAATGCTCGACTCTCCCATACCGACACGTATACTCTTAGGCCACTCATAAAGCTGCTGGCCCCGCAGACTCTACGCGCCCTCGAAAACGCTGAATTCCAACTATCTCACCGACGAAATCCGACGTGGTAGCTAGATTTCATGAGACGATTCCAACGATGGTCCGTTTCACATCCGAGATCTATCAAATTCGTGATTTCGACCTGGTCATTTTACCCTTCCTTAGGGAATCCTGATTTTCCGGCCTCACAACGTAAGCGCCGGTTTGACAGCCAATGGGCTTACACGACGATGCAATGCGCGAAAGTGAGATCATGCTTTATATCCTCATCGAGTAGCATCTCTCATTAGTGGTTTTAGGTTCCACGTTTCAAGAATAAGTCAGAGCCATTGCCGTATGTCAAGAGGATAGGTCACTGGCGACTTCCCTCTTCTCTCTCATCATGACAAAGATAATGATTCTGTGAGACTTTTGAATTGTATATGTCAATGTATATATGGTTACCCTAAAATTGTTTCTTTGGGGTATGTTTATGAACAAGAAAAATGTGTATACAAGTGTTTTGGTTGAGTTTTAAACGCTTAAAAAAACTCTAATGTTTCTATTATGAGGTCAAAACTTCCCTAAGCGACGTTTTGTGGCTAATTGAATTTTCTATAATTAGGATGACTTAGTTTTTCTTTAGGGTTATAAAGAACCAAGATTAGGACATTACAATGTATGCACATATAGTTCTCATTTTAAATGTAGCATGGTATAAGTAGGCAATTACAATTGTATCAGACGCACGAAAAAAAAACATCGCATGACATGGGTGGAGTGTACGGGTCGGGATACACCGTGGTTAGGTGTTCATGGAGGTCATGGTACACGAATGGTGGATCAACACTCGTATGGTATTGATTAGCCGAAGTTCTGGGCTTATCGGGACAAAGTCCAAGTCGAGTCGCATCGTTAAGGAAATGGTAAAGGATACCTAAGTGCCTGCATCGCTAGTGTCGATAGGATTCACAGCGAAGACCCATCAATTATGGTCAGACATAGTCCCCAACTAAGTGGAAAAGTTATCGAAAAGTATCCGTTTATGGAGCTCCGCTGTATTAAATTTAAATCCATTACCCACAAAAGGCGCATGGTTGTAAATGAAAATGTTAAAAGATTAAGAAAATCTGTTGTCATCGAAAATGACAATAGTTCACAATTGGCATAGCAGTGAGGAGCTCAGAGTGACTGTGATATGGGCATTATGACATTTCATGCATGACATATGACATTCATGTATACATTTTACTTGATGTGTGTTTGTCGTATGCACCATTGCATGTGCACTTAGGTGGGGAGTAACCTCGTAGGGAGATTATTAATACTAGGCTTTGCCTACCCTGGTCGTGGGACCTCCCTTCGTGCACATGAGAAGACGATGTTCCTTTATTTTATACGAGAAGGCCTGCCGGGCCTTGAGAAGAATTTGAAAAACAATATTGTAACAATCTAGTTTTAATATACCTGCATGTAAAAGTGTTGAAGAGCCACATCAACTCTTGTAATATAATATAAGAAATCACACTGTGAGAAAATTATACAGAAATGGGTCTCGATATATGAGAAATGTGAGTGTGATATCGGAGCACCCGATATCCATAGGTTTCCGCGGATTGACGGATTGTCAACGGGACCCCCGGGATAGTGGCGTCACAGGGCATATTTTGTAGTTTTGTGCTTCATCTTTTAAGGTTGGTTCCTAAAGCGAGTAAAGATTTGTTATGATAATAGTGGAGAGTGGGCATAAAATATTTTACTATGAGAGGAAGCAGCATCATTGAAATTTAAAATCGGTCGATAATCAAAATTGAAGGTAGAAAACTTTGGCAAATTAAATTTGTAAAGAGGATTCTTAAAAAAAACACACTCTGACCCTATTAAAAGGAAATATAGAGACATTTTATAGGATGCATATTTCTATCTCGAATCATCGAGTTCAGATAGAAATTGCATTTGATTCGGATAACGATCTGAAGCCTTCTTTTTCTCAAACTAAATACGTATAGGAGTTAAAACCCGGTAATAGAAGCATAGCTTGTGTAGTCGAGAGATGTGTTTATTTCATTCCAATCTGAGGAGTTATAACCATTAATAGCTACACTGCTCGAAAAGACTCTCACCTCATAAATCTCTTCGTTTCACATCCATACAATTAGAAGCACTATAGTTTGGTTTATGAGCCCCATTCTGCATGGTGGTGGTTACCTTCTTGTTTGCAGATTCTGATACATTGATTCTCTTAATAAACCATAACCCACAATTAGATTCCTTGGGAAAATTCATTGAAGACTTGGGGGGTTTATTTGCTTTGCTCGCTCTGGTTTGCATTGCCACGCTCCTTAGAGTTTAACAATTTAAAGATCCTAAATTTTGGTTGCGAAAGCTAATAATTCTAAATTGTGTTCATGTTGCTCCTTCTTCTTGGCATCATATTATCATACTCATCTCATTATTGTTAGTTCGTGTCATTATCAGTATGTTTGTTTTGTTTTGAGTCAGTCTCTTGCTTGGAGACAAGCGACAATTTAAGTTTGGGGGTGTGATGAGTATATAAAATATTCATTTTTTACCCTATGTTTTAATTATTTTTTAGTAGTTTTATATTTAAATAAATGTCCTAATGCTCTAAATGTTCATCTTGTGATTAGGTCGACCATTTGGCAGAAATTTGGCGAAAATCGGTAAAATGAGGAAAAATGTTAATTTCCACCGCAGTGACATAAGCAACGATACGATATTACGACTTTTTCAGTTTCAAGATGAGCTCAAATGACATCAAGATTCATATGGATGGAATCTACACTTCAAGAGATTTCCAACGATATCAAGAACACCAAATTTGGAGTCCGAAGGAAGAAGTTATGCAAGTTGCAATCCATGAAGTTGTTCATCGCGAAGAAGGCACTCTTCGCCGCAGCGAACTAGAACAGCAACAAATGAAGATGCTACGGGTTGGCCGCAACGAAGGAATATTTGACGAAGTAAGCTATGGGTTCGCCGCAATGAAGGTGTTCGCCGTGGAGAAGAGGACTGCGAACCACGGCGGACTAGAATAGAAATTTGTCTAACTTTTAGCCCATCAATGGCCCATGTCCCACGACTATAAATGGTTTTCGAGACAATAATAGGGTTTTCACTTTGAAGGGTTCGGCTGTAGAGAAAGGAGGGAGACAAAGATAGAGATCGACATATACCTTTGGAAGATTCGTGAATCGAAGGAAGAAGACTGAGAATCCATCAATCTTTCAACATTAGAGTTCTTCTACCTTTACTTTCATGTTTTCTCTAAACTTTATGATGTACATGATTTTCATTATGTTCTAAACTTACAATCTAGGGTTTTTGGATGTATTTTAGACCTTGAGCTTATATTTAATTGCTAGGGTTTCTTATTCTATTGTTTCATGCAATTGTACCTCTTTTGATTCATACTTGATTTTGTTTACAAGTTGATATCTTGCAAGTATTAATGTGGTGGGTGGTTCTCGAGGATCTGACAAGGAGTAGAGAGAGAGGTGGGCGTAGGTGAATAAACCCTAATTAGCTAGGTGGTGCTAGAAATCATGTCGATAATTGGGCGTGTGAGGTTCTTGGGACTAAAGCATCTCTAGTACTTGGGGTTGAGCTGAGAAGCAAAAGACCTAGTATTAGTTGGTAGGTTATCTGACCTTGAGAGAAGCTGATAATTAAATTAGTTAGGAATCGCCTGGGAGAACTTTCCCGAGAAACAATAGTATAGGAGTCTAGTTCAAATATAAGTGAATTGTCCAATTGCACCAAAAACCCTAGAACTTCATTATCTCGAGAGACCCTTAACTTGTGTAATCAAATTGCTAGTTTTACAATTAAGTATTTTAATTTAGGTTTTGCTCAAATCATCACAATTGTCCGTTTGGATATTAGAGAGGTAGGCGAATTTTGGTGCTGATCAATCTCTGCTTTGTGGATCGATCTTTGTCGTTAGGTGCAACTGTATTATAATGACGTATACTTACTTTGGCAATTGGCATTAATTGCATATTTTTATGCACAAAACACAAATACGCCTATCATATTCCAAGTTCTAAGTAACATTGTAATATAAAGCTTGCATTTCTTCCACCATAGCACTATGCCAACCAGGGTGAGATAAAGCTTCATGGACATTGTTAGGCAGAGAGATAGAATCCAGGGATGTAATAAAAGAACAAGAATGTGATGACTAACGTTTACCTTTACGAAGAGCAATAGGAAGATCATCACTGGAGATTGGATATACTATCGAAGCAGCTAGTGGAGGGCTTGAGACTAGGGGGTGTTGGCATTAAGTGTAGACCTGAGTGATAGGAGGCTTTGCTAGAGGAGGAACATAAGCAGGACTTGGCGAGGCAAGAGTATAAACGAGAAAATCATCATCTTCCCCCTGACTAGTGTGGATCGGGTCTTGAGAAAAATGAGTATTCTAAAGAAAGGTTACATCAGCAGAAACTAGGTTCCTACGAAGACTAGGACAATAACACCTATACCCCTTACGGGCTAAAGGTAACCCGAGAAGATACACTTCAATGAGCGAGGATCGAATTTAGATACATGCGAACAAACATCGAACAAAACAAATTGCACCCCAGTACTCGAGGCTCGATGAGGAAACAAAAGATTTATAGGGAAGAGGGCTTGAAATCGTGTTGATTTAAGGCCAGAGGGAAGGCATTCAATTAATAGAAAAACAAGCTATGGAAACAGCATCGACCCATAAATGCTTGGGCATGGGCATTTGAAACAATAGAGCCCGAGCGGTTTAAAGGTGTCTATTTTTTCTTTCAATAACTCCATTTTGTGAAGGAGTATCAACACGAGATGTTTGATGAAGGATGTCATTCTAAAGCATGAATGACTAAGGTGATACCACACAAATATTCTTTAGCATTATCAACTTCTCGATTTTTGAACATAAACATGGCGAGTGAATTTGTACGAGAATACATGGCGAGGAGCTGGCTTGGTGTTTTTGTTCAAGAATATACACAAATGGGACTGTTCGCTTCATCGACAAACGTAACAAAATATCGAAACCCAGTTGGGGACACAACTGGACATGGACCCCACACATTCGAATGGACCAACTCAAAAGGAGCGAAAGCTCGGTTATTGACTTTATAACTCAAATGCACACAATGAAGCTTAATATATTGACACGACTCACAGTTCAATGAGGATAGACTAGCGGGGATATAAGCTTCTTGATAGAGAGACAAGGATATTGATCAACAACGTAATTCGAATGGGGTAACAACTCCAGAACAAGCAGACTCTGGCACATTTGTTTCCAGAATGTAAAGACCCCGGACTCATGTCTCTATGATAATCGGCTTGATCGAAAGATCCTGAATCAAAGCGGTAATTAGGAAAGAATAGTCACTGATTAAGTGTATGTTGGGTTTACTAATGGAAATTAAATTAAAAGAGAGTGTGTGAAGCTCGTAATAGAGGCGAGAAGTGATTGAGAGGGAGTAGGATGGGTGTCACGGCGATGACACAAAATGTTGACCCATCTGCAAGGGTAATAATAGAGATAGAAGAGTGTGGTTGAAACATAGTAAATAAATTGGAATTACCTGTCATGTGATATATGGCTCCAGAGTCAATGACCCATTTGGAGGAAGAAGAAATAAGACATGTGTTAGGTTTACTTGATCGAAATGGCGTAGTTCTAGGAATTAGGGCACCTTGATGAGTTCATGGACATCAGAGCTTGGAGTTTCTATTACGCAGCTTCCCTACGATCCGGCGGTGCATGCCTTAGATTATGGCAATAATGACACACAACTCCGCCTAAGGGTTTCTTGTTAGTCATAAGGGCAGATCTAACTCAAACAAGTCTCTAAGAATCTGAAAATACAAGAAAGATAGGATTCTTGCACAGAAAATTACCACAATTCCACGGAAAGAACTGCACTCCCGGGTGAATTTGGCCACTGATACACCGAAACACTTGTTGATGCAAAAATCACAAAACATTGCATTGAAAAATCAGGCCCAAAATATCCCTTAAGAAAAAACCTAGATCACTTGAACAAAATCATAAAAACCCTAAAAGCGATTGGAAGTACCACAAACCACCTCAATAGGTTCCTAGGAGGAGAGCCCTTTCATTCGTGGTTTGCGAGAGTGTTTGAAGTGTCACACACCCCAAGCAGCGTGTGTGAAATAGAGCGAAAGGAACCACAAAGCAACGTGTGAGCCACACGTGCTTGGTTTCCGGTAACCGGACTTGGTGGTGAGGCTCGTCGGTGGCCGACCTTTCTCCTCCCTTGTGCAGTGGTGAGGTCCGTGTGCCCTCGGGATGCATGCCCCAAGAACACACTGCAAACTCTTGCCTTATGCGCGGGAATTGGAATTTCTCTAAGAAATTCCCTCAATCTTGTTGATCCTATACAGATACCATGAAAGGAAATTAAAGGAGGTGAGTGAAAAGAATTCCCTTATGTTTTTCATTGATCAATTATGAATATATATATATATATATATACACACACACAAAAGCCAATCTAACCTTTCTAATAGATTAGGACTCTATAAGACATGCTTCCTAATAGGTTACAACTCTATATGTAAAATAGATATATGCTATAACAATTACAAAGAAAAAAAAAATTCATCATATGAATCAAAATATCCTCATTAATAAAAGCAATCCTATTTCTTTCATGTCACACTACTCAAAAGAAGCATAATGAGGCTGCCATCCAAGCCATTTTGTGTTTCTTGTCTACAAAAGATTCATCCCAACAAAGAGGAGTGTCTCTAATGGTCAAAGAAAAGATCCACTTCACTCCAACAATGGCTAACACAATTCCCCATGACACAAGCCTTTTGAGCAATGTACTAAGATGTGATCAAGAGTCTCTTCCTCAGCACAACAAAGAAAGCATATGTTAGGTAGGACTCTTCCTTTATTGATCCAAGCGGAAATAAACGGAAATTAAAGATGGGTCATTAGCCTTTTATTTATTTTTTTCTTTGTCGGAAGATGAGTTATTCCATTTAGTTATTATGAAGCTTGAAGTTGGCTTGATGAGATCTTTAGCAAATTATCATTAGGTTAGTTCAAGAATTTGGAATTTGAGCCCTTTAGCAGCCTTTGGAACAAAATCTTTGCTATCAATCCATTGCTTGGGTATGCACATGCTACTGTAGTACTTTTTTTTTTCTCTAAGAACTTAGAATAGATTTTTGTACTTCTGATTTTTGAACTAAAATGTACAAGATCTTAAATTATGAAAAATTTAAAATGTTGGTCCATTAATTTTTATCATATATCAGTTCTTCAGTTTTATTTGCCAGGACAATTTTTATTAAGTCAACTGATACGATAAGTTGGAGAGCCTGTATTGAATCACTAACCCATTGCTCGTTTCTCCCATTTTATTCTCCATGCTTTCAGCAATACATGGCTCACCTTCTCTCTCATGGACAACTTGATGGAAGTGGCTAGCCAAAGAGTACAAATACATGGATGAGCTGGAAAGTTCACCCACTAATATCAAGATGAAACAATACTCATGAAATTTTCTAAGGTATTTGGTGAAAAGTTTAGCAATGCTAGTTCCCTCTACAGCATATGTATGAAACTTCTTCTGAATTTTATATCTCATTGTACCACCGTGTTTTAGATATTCTATACTAGGAAAAGGGGTGCTTAATAAAAGGGGTGCTTAATAAAAGAGAATGAAAGACTGGTAAGAATTTCATAATGTTATTGGCCAGTCTCATATGTTATATTTTCATCCGGTTCAATTAACCTCACATGTCAAATCTGTCCTGATTCGTAAAGCATCTAGCATGTGAATTTACTTGTCTTTTACTTAAGATAATACTGTTTGAAATCAATAGGACTAATTGAATTTACATAATTGATTGGAATATTGATCATCATCTGTGAGCTAGTACCATTTCAAAGTCTATCTACTTCAAATTGAGTCCAATTCATGTTTTGAGTGTGAAAGGAGAGAAGAAAATATTACTTTTCTTATTGAATGAATGTGTAAAATACAATATAGGTCCTACCTATTTATATACATTAGGAAGACACAAAAAGGAAACAAATAAAGTATAAAAATGAAAGAAAATAATGTACAAGAAAGGCAGGAGATAAACCAGAGAATATCTTAAGAATATCTTAACATTCTCAACACTTCAAACCTGAGCATATAGGTTATATGCACCAAGTTTCAGCCACGTAATCGAATCCTCAAACCCTGAGAGACTTAGTGTGAAATGTTCATTAGTTGGTCACTGAAAGGACTAAATTGCAGTCATGCACTGCGGTAATCTTTCTCTCGAATGAAGTGACTATCCACTTCCAATATGTTCGTCATCTCACGAAAGACCTGGTCGAGGCAATGTGTAGTATCGCTGACATCACACAAGCGTCATTTGTTCATCCTTCCCAAATCTTAGCTTGTTTAAGCCATATGAGTTCATAAGTTGCCAAAATAAGAAGCTGATATCGCTGACTAGACCACTACTACATCATAAGCTTCTTACTCTTTCTAGGATATTAAGTCGCTTCCATAAATACACACATCCCTACAGAGCACTCTGCTTACAGTGAGCTCATTCAGCCTGCATCACAATATCCAACAATCTGGGTGTACTAACGCTTTTCATAACACCCTCGGCCCTGTTCCTTTGGAGATAAACAGTGATACTGATCACAAAGATCCCAAGACTATCACACAAAGGATCGCAGGAACCGACCAATCCACGCCCCACAAGAAAGGAAATGTCCCTGGCCGTGAGTGATGGTGAGGTTCACTTCCACTAGTCGTCGATATCTCCTGATCTTGCAGAGGCTCCATTCAGGTACGTTTGACATTTGGATCCTTAGAAGTACCACCGGTTTACGCCTAGCATACTGGTTTCCTCCAATATATCAAAGACATAATTTCTATGAGACATAACCACATCGAAATTAGACTGAGCTATCTCAATTCCTAGAAAGTACTTGAGTTTCCTAAGTCTTTTGTCTGAAAGTATTTCAAGAGGTATCATAAGTTTTTGAATACCATCCCCAATCATCGCTATTATAACAAGTCGCCCACATAAACAATCGATAGGATGCGCACTACCCGATGACAGATGACGATAGAAGACGAGTGGAAACCGATGTACTTCAACATATCAAACTCATATACCACTGAGCTAAACGGCAACCAGGCTTAAGGACCGCTTAGCTAAGGAACGATGTAGCTCGCATACCAAACCGCACTTCGAGTAACAAATCCAAGTGGTTGCTCCATATATACCTCCTCAACGAGGTCGCCATAGAGAAATGCATTCTTGATGTCCAACTGATACAAGGGCTAAGATCTCATTGCAGCCATAAATAAGAGAAGACGAATGAAAGCCATCTTGGCAATAGGAGAAAAATGTCATAGTAGTCGAGCCATATATCTAAGTATAATTTATAGCAACGCAAATGATTTTTAAGACGCCCACCAACTATCAGATTCATCTACGAGATAAACCCAACGACAACCAAAAGGATTTGCCACAAAAGGTGACTAGGTCCCATAGCAAAAAGAATGTGCAGTACCATTTTTTTCAACCATTGCTTGTTTCCGTCACAGAGAGGACCTCATGCATGATTTGAGGAATAGAAACATAAGACAAGGTGGAAATAAAAAGCATAATTTGGGTACATAAGGGTGATAAGTCAGGAAATTATAAATAGGATGGGGGTTATGAGAGGAACGAGTACTTTTTTAAATGGGAATGAGAAGATCAATAGAATAATGGAAGACCTACTGCCACGGAGGAGGATACATGTGAGATGAGTCAATGGAGGGCTCAGTGTCAAGACGCGGTGACTCGTGATAAACCTCAGAACGGTCGAGTTGGAGTAGTTGGGGACTCAGATGGTAAATCTAGAATAGGAAAGATAAGAGGTAGAAATAAGACCTTGGGACTGGAAGGAGGTGGGGTAGAGAAGATAGAAGACTGTTAAAAAAAGGTGACATAAGCGGAAACGAAGTATCGATGTGTATCAGGAGAGTAGCATCAATAACCTCGTTGAAGGCGGGAATAACCAAGGAAGATGCACTTTGTGGCCTTAGCGGAAAGTTTATCTTGGCCAGGTGTGAGTATGTGGACAAAACAAGTGCACCCAAAAACACGTGGAGGGAGATAGAAAAGAGGTTGATCATGAAAGAGAAGAGAATGAGGAACTTGATCACTTAGTACGCAAGAGGAACAATTGATCAAATAGCGTGCGCTAAGATAGCATCCTCAAAAAAATGCAAGGAATCAGAGTGTTAGAGGAGAAGAGTGCGAAGAAATTTCTCAACCACGATCGATTCTCAAGGTTCAACTACCCCATTTTGTTTAGGATTGTAAGCATAAGAAGAGTGGTGAAGAATACCATGTGAGGATAAAAAGGAAGAGACAAGTGTAGAGAGGTATTCCAAGGCATTATCACTGCGTAAGATTCGGAAAGAAGCGTTAAATTTATTACGAATTTCAACAAAGAAATTATGGAATACAAAAAATAGCTCAACTTGACTCTTTATTAAATATAGCCAACTATAATGGGAAAAATCATCAATAAATGTGACAAAATATTGAAAACCTAAAGTAGACGCGGTTCGGGATGGACCCCAAACATTAGAGCGTGATTTAGCTCAAATGCAGACATTCGAATCTAAGCGCCAGGAACAAAACACGAGTATGTTTCCCAAGTTGACATAACTCACACTCTAGTGAAGATAAGCTGGAAAAGGGGGAAACCATTTTTCGGAGCTCGGAAATGTTGGGATGACTAAGATGATTGTAGACAAGAAGAGGTGCATCCATTGAAGTGCTGATGGTGGAAGATGGGGTTGATCTGAGATGAAAAAGGCCTTAAGACTCATGTCCTATGTCATCAGTTCTCCCCGCATTTCGGTTCGTACAAGGATGTAAGAGGAGAAACTAAGAACGCAATAATTAAGGCTTTGATTAATTTTGTTGATAGAGATGGAAGATTAATGAGAATCGTGACGTAGAGAACATAAGCAAGAGGTGTAAAGAGGGAAGGGGATAGTAGAACTGGCCTTTAGCCATGGTTTTAGTCCAATTAGCCAAAGTAATCATAGGTAATGGTGAAGTGATAGTAAGGAAAGAGAAGAGATCCTTATTACCAGAAAGATGATCAGATGCACTGGAATCGAGAATCCATGGACCAAGAGAGTGTGTAAGATAGGCAAAGATATTACCACCAAGCAATTTGGCTAATGGAGGTAGATTTGGAGTGCATGAGAGGAGGCTAAGAAACCTCATATTTACCGCCAAAAGTAGTCACTCCTTGAGATGGAGGCTGAGACATCCTTAGTTGGAGGTGGAGGCGGTTCAAAAGACTAGGCTACATGAGCAGTGCGAAGTGGATTGCCATGTAACTGATAACACCGGTCTCAAAGGTATCCGCCGGGACATGTGAGGCCACAAGGTTGTCGCCTCGCCTCGTACTACCACGAGTACTCCAGGAATCATCATGAGGGTAAGATGGAGCAAGCATCACTGAAGTGTCTGGGGAAGACTTAGAGTGCCGAGATCGAGTCGCAGTGGAAGGATGGCACAGTAACTGAGCAAAAATGTCATCAAAGGTTAGGTTGGTAGAGCTAGTGAGGATATGTTCCTGGATGTTGTCAAACTTTGTGCCAAGTTTAATAAGAGTAAGGATCATAAAGATTTGATCTATGTTGGATAAGTAGGTCTTAGCATTAGTAGCTTTTGGCAAGAACAATAAGATCTCATTTTTCAGTGCATAGATTCGCCCAACAAAGGAAGACAATTCCATACCAAACTACTCCAAACTATCAACGGAGGAGATGACTGGATAGAGGCGTTGAATATCATTAGTATACAAATTCTTTGCCTGGGTCCAAAGAGGTTGACTAGTCTAATAATCCCCAAGGTTGTCGAGGGTTTTGGGCTGTATGGATTACTGGAGAATGTTATAGAGTAAAGCATCATGTTTCCGCCATTGAGGACGTTTATCTTTAGCAACACTAGACTCCGTGGAGGTCAGATGGTCTTCACAACCATTTCTAGTAAACTATAAGAGTTGGCCCATGATTAATATTTGTCACTTCCCTTGAGTCTATTCACAATTATCATAGGAGTTCCAGACATATACGAAGAAAAGCTCGGGTCAACCATAGTGGTGAAAAATCAACAAAATCAACAAAAAGGGACAAGAGTACCAGGGCAAAATGCAATTGCCAAACGTGAGGGATGCCTGTGGAGGGTGTCAATCCTTGGGAAAAGCATAAGAAAGCCACGAAACTGTAGAAACATAGGGTTTCAAGAGGTTGTTAGGGGAGAAAATGGCAAAGACATATCCAAGCCCCTCAAATGGAGAAACCAAGGTGCTAGGAATGACTGAGGTCGGTTACCTTAGTCAGTAGAAGGAGGTCGTTTAAAGTTGGTGATGCAATCGTCACATTCCACACTCATGCACCGATTTGGTGGCCGCCGCAGACTAAAGCCGCGCGTGAGGGATTGGTTGTCACGTGGTTTCGCTTGGCCAGACGCGACAACGAACCCAATGGTGGGATCGCTGGCCGAACATGGAGTTGTCGTCGAAAAAGTTCATCGGATAATTTTTCTGGCAGTGAAAAGGTGTGATGGCGGCGAAGGGGTTCTGGAGCTTCCTGGGACAAAGATGGGGTGCCTAGAATAAGGCACAACCACGCACTAAGTGGTTTGCCGGAATTGAGAACACGGCAAAACCCTAACCCAAACCTCCCATGGCTCTGATACCATGTGAAAGGAGAAGAAAAAGAGTACTTTTCTTATTGAATGAATGTGTAAAATACAATATAGGTCCTACCTATTTATATACACTAGGAAGACACAAAAATGAAACAAATAAAGTATAAAAAGGACGAAAAATAATGTACAAGAAATGAAGGAGATAAACTAGAGAAAATCTTAATAATATCCTATGATTCTCAACATTGAGAAATTGCCAAAGTTTCGTGAGGGCTATACTTCGAGTCATCATCCAAATCAACCCTTCCCTTGGATGCATACTAATTTGCTTTCTTTTTTGTATTTTTACTTAAACATGGCGTACCTTTGGGCGCTCACATGTACATGATCAGTAAAAATCTTATGGATTATCATGTTTGCCATTCATTTTTGTGATGTATCAATGCTTTAAACCTTCTAATGCCAATGAACAGGTATTAAGATACTATGCGCCATATCTTCAAAACCATTTTCAGATGTGAATGATTAGCCAATCTTCCTATTTTCTGGTTGTCAGTCTATAATCCTATGACTTGTAGAGAAAGGAGTTGTTGCTGAGAAAATGGCCACTCATCTAGACGGATAAGAACTCAAGTGAGAAATGATCCATGCCCTGATTTTCATTGAGGATTTAGGCAGCCCGTAGGTTTAGAATTAGTGTGTATTTAGGGTGCCAATAGCCTCAAGCCTCCCACACAAAGGAAGAAGAAAGGAAGTAAAAAAGAGTTGTTGGTTGCAATAAAATGAAATTAGATTGTCAAGTATCTGTTTCTAGGATTTAGTTCCTTTGTCAGTGCACTGAATTCTACTGGGGGTGAGTGTACCTCAGTAGATTACAGAAAAGGAATGTTTGAGGTTAATATATTTGTTTAATTCATTTAGCGTGCATCAAATTACAATGCAATTTTTGCTACGCACCTGATGATGGCTTAAAATGTCCAGGGTAATCCCATTTTTACTAACCTGATTTGTGTTAAATTTTGGGCAGTGAACGTTTATCATCTTGAGTTGGGTGTCAGTTATCAAACCTATAGTTGGGTTTTTAGGTGGAACCATCAAAGATCGACTCTCATCTTTTTAGCCAGATTCAAAGTTTAACAAGAAGGAATTATGAATGCTGTAAGATTAGAAAGAAAGGAGGCGGTGGTCCTATATTCAGAGAGATTATTTTCCTTCTTTCGTCATCATCTGACAATGAACCTTACGCTTAAACAATTGCTGCCTCAACATTGCTGAATCTTCTGCACAAACCAATGGAGTCACATGCATGTATAAGTTTATCAAGCCCTCCTCCTATATTTCCTCCCTTTGTTTTTTTTATACCAAATCACCACCCACTTCCAAGGTTTTTAGACCGAATACGCTTTGCTGGGAAAAAATGACGGCACTTAGTTTTTCAAATATAAACCAATGCCCAAACTAAACAGATCCGCCACGTAGATTTATGTCGGCAAACGCCGCTGTTTTCGACAACATTTTTCCTTGCAATTTCAAATGCCACAATCACTAATCGCTGGATTTTCAATTTGATTCAATCGCCACCGCTCGACAACCAAGATTCGATTTTTAAATTTCTTTAATTCGTCACGCTCGACAAAGATCATTTGAGCTTCTTTTATTTTCGCCGCCTTCTTCCTCCCCATTTTAGGCAAACTGTTGTTCATTCTCAACATCAACCTAATTAGCGTGATTTCATCCGATTTACCATTCTTTCTTCTCTAGTACCTATCTCGACAATCGCCAAGAGATGTTCCACATAGAATCGCCACCCGCTTGTTCTTCATCCCCATCAACCGACTTGCGCTTGATTCGATCCGCATTTTTGCCAATTCTTCTTCTTTGGCACTCTATCTCGACACTACAAAGAAGTAAATATCCCACGTAGGGACTGTTTTTTAAAATTTCTTAGATTGGTGGTTAAATATTTGTTTTGTTGATAATTGGTAAAATCCTGGGTGACACCTTGTTGGTGTGTGTTTTTGAACAAACAATACAATTTTTAACAAACAAATCCTCGCTATGTTTTTCGAGTTATCTCACCATACGAATTGTCATTGTGAAATGGAAAATCTTATTTTCAGCATTTTAGGCGCCACTGACTGCTCATACATACGGCCATATTATCTTATTTTTTATAAAGAATGCCACACCCAATGAAAATTATTTTTGTTTAGGCCATCATTGAGAAAAGTGTTTTCCACCTTTCCTCAATACCCAACTCAATAAAAAAATCTGTGTCATTGGTAATTTAATAAACAAAATGATAAAAGATAAGAGTATCATGTGGAAGAGGAGGCCTATCACTTTGTTTAGGAACTTTTCTCACCATGACTTTTCAGAAAAAAATTTAACATTAGCCGGGCACTGCATCCAAAGTCCAAACACCCTATTAGTGTTTAATAATTAACCCATATCTAGCATCTAATCAAGTTGTTTCAAAGAGGTTGATAGTAACATAAAGATAAAAGAAAATGAATATTTTTAGAGGTATATATAATCATGTACATAAGAAAAAAATGTACATAGAATCAAAGGTAATTTCCAATCATACATTGACAAATTATCATTCGCTATACCTAAATTTTGCTGAACTTCTCCCAAAGATGGGATATTCTTTGAATTTTGTTTTCCTATAAAGAATACTGCCTCAAATGGCAAAACATGACACATTAATTTTTAATTATACTGCAAGCGAAATTCACATTTACAAAATGCTATGAAAGCATCTCTCAATTAAGCCTAAAACCAACAAAAATTAAAAAAAAAAAAAAAAAAAAGGCTATAAAAATTTTGAAAAACCTCAACTACCCACCATATCCTCCTCACACTTCTTCCTGCCCCCACCCTCACATATCCTGACAAAATAACATACCATCCCACATGATTTTATGTGTCATAAAGAATGACATATGATAAAGTTGATGGATTTATTTGAGATTTTCTTTTCCAAAATAATAATTTACTGCTATGTAACTTAAAAAGAAAAAGAAAGAAAGCAAATTAGAACCACATGCAATGTATTATATGTATAACGGGTATGGTGGTCTGAGAAGCTGCAGATCATAGTGGTACAAGACTTGTTCGAAATCTCTTTCCTATGATGCCATCCTTCAACATTTTGACAAGTACATATGACCTGAATTTTTATTGAGCTGGGTATTGAAGAAAAGGTTCGGGCATCAGAGCACCACGCTGTGAATGATTCATTGGCAATAAGGTATTTGAATAGCATTCATGAATGTAGTTTAAATGGAAAGGATATTAACCTCTCTCATATTATTTTGACTCATTTAGACCATTTGCAGTGTCAATTACTGCTCATTACCTTATTCCACACGATATGTTATTACAATGGAAATATATTGAGAACTGAAACATATGTCAAATATGTGAGGAAAGAAGTTGTTATTGTGCCTTTGGATGTACCTTCTAAGAATGCACATTTGAACAATCGAAAGGATATGATATACCAAGGACAACCATTTAATAAACAACGTTCGTAAATTAGTCCTCAATTATAAAGATCCCCTAAAAAGTTGAAAACAAAGCCCAACCTTTTCCAATATAGACGACAAGAATAAGATACCGAATCGTCAAATTACGGTTAACACACCAGCATTGAGGAAATTGAATTGTATATTGAAGTTGTTCAGAGTCAAGTCACAAGTGAATCAATTCATAGCCATATAGATTTATTAGTTCACAACAATTATAATGTCGCAGACCGACTATGGTTGTTTAGTAGCGGTCTTAGTACTTAACACCGAGTATATGGAGATGAAGAAGACGCTATGAAGAAGCTAATGATGAATTTGATGAAAGATGTTGATGATGAGAATCTTAATGGAGACGCTGGATGTTCAAGCCGATGGACATGTATCATCCTTCCGTATTTTCAAACTGCTGGGAGAATGAGCAAGGGATATATGTCTCGCCCATGCAAATTCAGATGTATCGGGACAATCTAGATGTTGAGAACAGATGAGTCATCCTGCTCATTATCACTTACCACCAACACCTCAATTTGAACATGTTGAAAACTTAGGTAATGTTATTTCAAGTGGTCGACTCATCGCGTAACATACCACCTAAGTATTCGAAAGGAGAATATGTAGTTGGCTAAGTTTTTAATTCTAAATCTGATTTGCAAGAGGCTGCAAAGATTTACTCAATTAAAGCACACCAAGAGTTTGTTGTTGTTGCATTCTCAAAAAAATTGCTCGTTTTAAGGTGTAAGAAGGCTGAAGAATGTCAATGTCTACGGGGTTGATTCATGCCATTGCTGAAGATATTCGCTTATTTGTTATCAACAAATATAAAGGCCGCATACTAAGCCAATCCTTGCGCTCAATCGACCATCATCAATCGACTCAAATTTGGTTGCTACTCATATAAAGGCAATAATTAAGGCACACCACATCGACTACGCTACTATTCAAAGAAAAGATTTGAGAACGTGACATGCAAATATCATACTAAAAAGGTGTCGATGGAAAACATAAAACACTTAGACAGTTATTTGTGACTTTTCTCAATCATATACAGAGCCACCACGTTTGTTCTTGCCCATAGAGCAAGCAAATCCTGGATGTGTTGTAATTTGGAAAACATTTGACATTAATATGCCAAACACAGAGATATTCCAACGTGTGTTCTGGTCATTCAATCCATCTATTGAAGGGTTAGAACATTGTTGTCCCATACTGAGTATTGATGGTACACATTTATACGGAAATATAGCGGTTGTTATTTGACAGATTAGTGTGACTTGAATAATCAATAAAGCCTCCATCAAGATTTGTCATTGGCTGTATGTGAGAATTAGAGTAGAACAAAACTGCCCAACCCACAATAGCCCACACCGACCAGCCGTCGACCAAATTATTTTTACCAAAACCGTGCCAAATTCGTCTGCCCAACATGGCCCTGGCCAAGATGGTCTCACTGCCCAATCCTAATTTTTTTTTGCCTTCAAAGACCATAATCTCTGACCAACCCGGCTATGGCTGGTCGGGTCGTTAAAATCTTCAAAATTTAAAAACCGGTACCACTTTCGCCTCGCCTTGCTGCTCTCGCCCGCCCGACACAAGGAGGACATCGATACGTACTGTTTCTAAGATGATAAGAAACACAACTCAACTGGACAGGATTCGCGGTTATATCCGACAAACATCCGCGTGATATACAACAACGCAGCGATCCTCATCTTAGTTGGGCTGCACCATCTGCCTATCACAGGATTTGCATGCGTCCTCTTGCAAGCAATTTTATGACTCGCTTCAAAGATAAACTCTTGAAATTTTTGGTATGCATAGCAGCTTTAGCGAATACACAACGCAAATTCAATAAGCATGTGACTACTACCAGAGAATTCATCAACACAACAATGATTGTAGACAATCCTTTTTCGCCATAAAGACTTTACACGATCGGCGTCAAGATACGGATAATGACAACCAACATGCTGGTATTTAACAATGTTCTTAAAGAGTACTCGTAGCTTACCATCCACTACATTAATACAACACCTTCCGCAGACAACGCTTTACTTTGTCGCAGTTGGGCACAGTTGCTATCGTATTGTCATCTAATGGCTAGCTTCACTCCATATGTTAATGCTCGCATTCAGTACTATTGGTTACGCATCGACGAATTGTTACGCATGATCACATACTGGCCGATTTTACGCCATGTCAAGGAGCGGTCGAACGCAGTCACTAATCCATACGACAAAATGTACACGCGGGAAAGACACTGATATACGATTTAATGTGAATACATCATACAAAGACGTCAAGATCGATTTGCCGATTTTCACATATTCGTTTGGCTCAAAACCGTGTCGACTTATATATCAAAAATACGACAGGCCTAGTCACACTCTTGATCTTACAAGGAAAGTTTCATGAATTGAATTTGTTGGTCAGTTTTTGATTAAGGAAGAAGTGAGGATGGCATTGGGAGCAAATGTGTCAACAGTTCGGAGGTTTGCGGCGATGCAGTGAGAGAAGTTCTCCGCTTTTAAATTCCTTCGGTGCTTAAATTCTAGCGAATGAGTTTAATTTGAGCCCAATTTGGATGCATGGAACGGCCTACGTTTTCTTGACACCCACTAGAACAGGATTTAAAGTATTTTGTTTCTCACCCAAAGAATATCCCAATAGATCAATATTATGTCGCCAAGATCGCTTGAATGTCTGATGACGACTGGAAAATTTTCAAGGGTGATTCCATCGTCTTTACTAACTTGATTTTTGCTAAATTCTTTTGGGGAGTGATCATATGTTATCATTATTTGAGAGAGAGTTAATAGACCAATCAAACACACTAATTTGAGTTCTCAGTGACACCATCAAAGATGAAATTATACCTTTTTCCCAGATTCAGTTGAACAGGAACCATGGAAATTGCAGTATTAGAGAGGGAAGAGGCAATGCCATATCTCAAATGGGCACATGAGACCGTGGGAGCAAGTTTAACTCTTGGCGAGAAACGACATAATAATTTGTCGGCTGCTATTGTCGAGATTCAAGATGCCCAAAATATTTTCTTTTTTTTCCCTTCATTTGACATGATGTGTCAATTCAGTGATGGACTTTATATCATAAATGAGCCATGCCAAACCACTCATCTCTGGACTCTGAACGCCTCTCCTTCACAATCACAGACAACAATGGAGTCAACGACGTTCAACTCTACCCCGTCTGTCCTCGTCCTCAATTCCCTCCCCTGCTTTAACTACAAATCACCACCCACTTCAGCAATTCCTCTTCCCACAAAATCCGGCTACCTCCCCGTCTCCTCCGCCACCAATTCAGCCATGTTCTACACCTTCTATGAAGCCAGAACCCACATTTCTCCCAAACCCGCTTATTATCTGGCTCCAAGGTGGCCCTGGTTGCTCCTCCATGATCGGTAACTTCTTTGAGCTTGGCCCTTGGCGCCTGAATCCTGGCAAGAACCTTCAACTCGAACCCAATTTGGGTGCCTGGAACCGCATTTTGGGCCTAATTTTCCTTGACAACCCTATAGGAACTGGGTTCAGTATTGCTTCATCACCTGAAGAAATCCCAACTGACCAATATTCTGTGGCCAAGCATCTATACTTTGCCATAAGGTCATTCACCGAATTAGACCCTGTATTTAAATCACGCCCAATATATATTACAGGGGAGAGCTATGCAGGGAAGTACGTTCCAGCAATTGGGTACTACATCTTGAAGAATAACTAAGATTACCAGAGTCTCAGCGTGTGAATTTAAGGGGTGTTGGGATAGGGAATGGGCTAACAGACCCAGAGAGACAAGTGGCTACTCATGCTGTGAGCGCTTATTTTTCTGGATTGATCAATGAGAAACAGAAAACCCAGTTGGAGAAAGCTCAGTTTGAGGCTGTGAAGTTGACTAAGGAGGGTACTGGAGGAGCAACAAATGCAAGAAGCAGGGTGTTGAGTATGTTGCAAAATATGACAGGGCTGAGCCACACCTACGATTTTTACAAGGAAAGTTCCTTACGAAACGGAAATGGTTAGTGAGTTTTTGAGTAGCAAAGAGGTGAAGAAGGCTTTGGGAGCAAATGTGTCGATAACTTGGGAGGAATGCAGTGATGTCGTGGGAGAAGCGTTGCACGAAGATGTGATGAAGAGTGTGAAGTTCATGGTAGAATTCCTGGTGAAGAAGACGAAGGTGTTGTTGTACCAGGGGCAGTTCGATTTGAGAGACGGCGTGGTATCAACTGAAGCTTGGATGAAGACAATGAATTGGGAGGAAATTGATAATTTTCAACCAGCTCAGAGGAAGGTATGGGAAGTGAATGGAGAGCTTGCAGGGTATGTGCAGAAATGGGGAAGTTTGAGCCATGTTGTGGTTTCAGGGGCTGGGCACCTTGTGCCTACTGACCAGTCAGTGAATTCTCAGATAATGATTGAAGACTGGGTTTTGGAGAGGGGATTGTTCTCCAATTCTCCTGCTGAAAATGGTTTTCATGTATAACCCTCCTATGGGCAGGTATGGAATTGTTGAAGTTTTATGGAATAAATGCCCCTATCCAGCAAGATGTTGTGTACTAAAATTGATAGCATCTATCTATCTAAGCAAGTAAAATTACACTTATGAGCACTTCCAACTTATTCGTGAAATTTTCTCACCAACAAATCAGAGAACTAATGTCCGGAAATAATTTTGAGATTTTGTACAATCTCATTGGAAAATCACTGCAAGCTTATCCTGCAAAGGAGACCAATTTCTGATTTTTCGTGTACTCTAATTGTTTCTATTTTTATTGCTTTCTCACCCATATAATCCCAAAAGATCAATATTCTGTTGCTAAGGCTAAGCATCCGTTTCCTGCCATAAGTTCATTCCTTGAGTAGCTTTAGGAAATGCGCACTGACCCAGTGAGACAAAGTGGCTATTCATGCTGCGAATATTCTTTTATTTCTCAGGATTGATCAATGGGAAAAGGGGAAACAAAAAGTGAGAGAAAGCTCAATTTGAGGCAGTCAGGCTAAATTCTCAAGCAACGATCGAAGATTGGGTTCTAAGAGAGGGGATTGTTTGCTAATGAGCAAGGAGCAATTATTCTTTATTAAAATTCTTAAATATCCCTCATTGGGCTATGCAATTTTGATTGATTTTTTTTTTTAAAACAAAAGAAAAAAAGAAGAGCAAATAGTTATGCTGAGATAATATAAAATCTTGAATGGCCCCATTGACATGAAGAGAAAAGAAGTAAATAATTTTCATTAAAATAGAAGACTCAAAGCTAGACTATGGCAATAAATTCCAACTGCCCCCGTTAAAGTAGCAGTCAACTAAATACATATTGTAGGCTATTTCTAATACATTTTCCCGTCAATTAAATGAAGCTTATATGAAGATAAAACAAGCATTTAGGCTCCCTTTCAAACTTGGAAAGTACCTAAGAAAGAAAATAAAGAGGAAAGAAAATTTAGAGGAAATTAAACAATAGGTTTATACTTAATAAATTAATTCTATATGTTTATTTCCACTTTTATTATTTAGGCCCAGGAAATTTAAGCATGCTCAGAATTTAGAAATTTTGATTATATTTGATTGTAACTATATTTTCAAGGTGAAATAAAGATGAAAATAATTTTTAAAGTATTTTTTTCTTCTCCTAATCTGCTACAGGTTCCCAGCAGTGGCCTTAGGGTGGAATATGCCATTGAGATATATCCAGGATGATGCAATGGCTCTTGAGGGCAGGTCAGTGGGAAAAATGGGTGCCAAGATTTGGTCCCAAAACCAAGTACAAAAACTCACCCTGTGATAACATATTCTGTAGACCAAGTATAGGAATTATATGGTTAAAATAAGAAGGAAGTGCACTGATAATAAGGCTATGGAAGTTTGGAATAACAAACAAGCATCTTGCATTCAGGAATAATAGATGTTAAATGCTAAATACAATGGCTTTGTAGCTGTTTGGTATGGAAGTGATCAGTAGTCCTTCTCATCACTTCAATTGTTTCTTTCCCCCCTCCCCGCTTTAGATGTGTTTCTTCCGGACACATTTTATGAGCCGCAGTGAATAGCATCTACAAGCTATTCAATTGTAACAAAACAATAACACAATTCTAGTAACATTCAACAATTAGTATCACCTTTGATCAGCAATAATAGGGGCCTCATGAAATAAAGAAAGAATAAGCGGTTTATCTAAACATTAGGCGGACAATGCTGCTACATTTTGTGATAACCTTTTGGCTGCCTCTCCATTCTGCTTCGGAATTACTTCATCCTGGAGAAAAATGTGAACACAGATCGCATTACATGACAGGGCATATTTTGTAGTTTTGTGCTTCATCTTTTAAGGTTGGTTCCTAAAGCGAGTAAAGATTTGTTATGATAATAGTGGAGTGTGGGCATATAATATTTTACTATTAGAGGAAGCTTAAGCATCATTCAGAAATTTAAAATCAGATTGATAATCCAAAGTTGGTGAAAACTTTGGCAAATTAAATTTGTAAGGGGATTCTTAAAAAAAACACACTACAACCTATTAAAAAAGGAAAATATGAAGACATTTTATGAGATGCATATTTCTATCCTCAAAAAAGATCATCAGGTTCCAGATAGCAGTGCATTTGATTCCAGATAACAGTGTTGAAGCCTTCTGTTTCTCAAACTAAACCTGTATAGGGTTAAAGCATAGCTTGTGTGTCGAGAGAAGTGTTTATTCACATTCCAATGCAGAGTTATAATACATTAATAGCTACACTATCAAAAGACTCTCACCTCATAATCTCTTCGTTTCACATCCATACACTTAGAAGCACTATAGTTTGGTTTATGAGCCCCATTCTGCATGGTGGTGGTTACCTTCTTGTTTGCAGATTCTGATACATTGATTCTCTTAATAAACCTAGGAGGGCTCTGACGTGTTGGGCGACCAACAGAAGCAGCAGAACGCTTTTCAAAATTATTAGTTTGACTAACAGGATCATCTATGGGAGCACAGACCCGCTCCTGTGAACAAGAAAGCTTTAAAATCAATATAAATAACATAGACAAACAGAAGAAGGTGACTGTATGTCATCAATACTTCACCTAGAGCAAGGAGGTATGCTGCCTCAGGCGTGGAGCAGTTCTTTCACCTTTACCAGGATATTCCTCAAGATGGGCAAATTGTTGCTTAAATCGATCAACTCCACTGGGTTGACGTAAAGAATTCTTTTGGGTTAATACATGTTCTAACTCTTTAACATAAAACAGCATGATAAAATAAATGCCACTTGAAAGAAATTCCCCCTTACAGAATGTAATAATTAAAACCCTGAATCGCAAGGCAACTAGTAGACGGTGAATACCCAGAACAGAAATAAATTTACCAGTCGGGAAATAACGGCCTACTCATTAGATGCAAAGTTCATGACATTGAAATTAGGCTGCTCAAACTACCATCCAGTTCAATAAGAGAAAAAGAGACAATAATGAAAAAAGAAAAGAAGAGAAAAGCAGGATTGAGGATTTTCTTCAGTTTTTTTTTTTTTTTTTTTGAATAAATGAGAAGCAGAAAGATACAAAATAAGAGTCACCAAACTAGCGACTCAAAGAAAGAACAAGAAAGAAAACCTACACCCCAACACAGACCCAACAGCTAGGAAGAACCAAAAACAGGGGCCAGAAAGCACCAGAAGAACTCGAAAAGAAACAAAGCAGCCCTACAGAAAAACAAAAAGAACAAAGAGGACCCCCAGCACACCCTGCCAGAACCCAAGATGCCACCAGAAACAAAACTGCACAGCCACACCAAGAATCACCGCATACTCAACCAATCAATGAAACCAACCAGAGTCGAGGAACCATCCTTTATGCACGCTTTAGACTCCGACCACCAGGAAATCGTAAATATTTCTTCAACTTTTGCATGGACAACTCACACATCCTCAAGAGCAATCTTAACCTGCATAAATAGTCCAAAAAAGACATAAAAGAGACTGACCCTCCCTCTCCTTTTACTTACAAAGTCCTCCCCAACCCTCCGAGGCATGCCTTCTTGAGGGGAAAATCGAGCGACTCGAAGAAGAAAGAATAACTCCCACCCGACACCTCGTTTTATCACGGTGGAATAAGATATGATCTATAGTTTCTTCATGCCTTTGACACTATTACAACATATATCTAATTTACATATAGAGTTGTAACCTATTAGGAATCTTGTCATATAGAATTGTAATCTATTAGGAAGGTTAGATCAGTTTTGTATATATATGTTCACAATGAATCAATGCAAATCAAAAGGAATTCTTCCTCCAATTCCTCTCTTTGGTTCTCTTCTTCATGGTATCTGAGCCTAGGGCTCAAGATTGAGGAACCTCTTATAGGGTCGAGGGTCGACGGTGGTTAAATGGAGGCGGGAGGTGTGTTTTTTAAAACATGTATCTCGAGGGCACGTGAGATCTCACCGCAGGCATAGGGAGGAGCGCTAGTCGTCGACGAGCCTCACCACCAAGTTCGGTGGCCGAAAACCTAGCGCATGGGCCACACGCACCACCACAGTATTTCTATCTTGTTCCACACGAGCAGCTTGTGGGGGCGCGTGAGAACTCCGGCAGGCCTCTATCAGCCACCATAGGGTGCGTCTCCCTCCCAGGAACCCATTGAGGTGGTTTTTGCTGCTAAAATCAAATAACGTAGAGATTTACAGATCTTTTTAACGAATCTAGGGTTTTTCGGGTTAATCACATGCGATTTGGTTTACGAAGATTTATTCAGCCTAATCTCTTGTCTTGGACTTCATAATGAGTAGTTCAGATTCTTCAGAAGATAAGAAGCCTGTTTCGGCACTTGAAGTGGTTTCGATGATGTCAAAGATCAAGGAGGACAAACTGATTGGTCCCAATTACTCGGATTAGAGTAAAACAATTTGCCTCTACTTGAGGAGTATCTGTATGACCAGTCATCTTTCTAAGGACCGTCCTACGGATGATTCGAAAAGGCCCCGATGGTGGAAGATGATGCGGAATCTCTTCTCTGAATCTGTAATTCCATTGACGATAAAGTACTCGCTCATTAATCCTTTGTGAGTGTGGTAGTAAGAGCCTTTATCTCATTGAAACAAGATCGGTCCTCCATGAATTCTTCATAGTATAGAAGACATATGAGGCCCAGATACCTTTACTACCTTTTAGTCGAGTTAAGGTTGAGGCGGGCTCTGATGGGAACATATGAGGCGCGGATGGGATTCGCACCGCCTCCTTCGGTCTGAGTCGTAAGGCGCAAGTGCAATTGCGACCCGAGATCTCATCTTTCGAGAAACATTCGTTAGGATACTCACTTACGAGACCTTCTCATCTACTCCTCCCTCTGCCCAGATGAATAGTGCCCTTGTTGGTCGGAACATGGGTGAGTCAGAGAAGTAACAATACAGAAGTGGTGGTCTCGGCGGTAACTCTAGAGGGACAAGCTTTGGAGGATTTGTTTGTTATTATTGCCATAAGCCTGGACATGTGATACGAGACTGTAAGAAGGGCAGAGTCGGAATCAGAGAGTTTAGTCTGCTCATGTAGCTTCCACTAATGAGGCATCGGATCAGTCAATTCAGTTCACAATAGAAGAATTAGCCAGGTTCCACTTGTATTAGGAATCATAGGGGGTCTCCATTTACTCAGATTCTTTGCTATTCTTGGAGTCGGGTAACTGGGAATAAATGTCTTGTCTCTTCTTCGTCCTCTAAATGGGTCATTGATTTCGGAGCCATAGATCACATGACAAGTAATTCTGGCATATTCTCTACCTTTCAGTTACATCCTTCAACTTCCTCTGTCACTCTTGTAGATGGGTCATAGTCATCCTTTGTCATCCTTCTTGAGTTTACCTAATTTCTCTTTTAATCTGATGTTTGTGAGCAAATTAACTCGACCACTTAAATGTTATATCTCATTCTTCCCTAATTTATGTCTCTTTCAGGATCTTATGACGATGCAGATTATTGGAAGAGGACGTGAGTCTGGGGGTCTCTACATTATTGTTCATGCAGTATTGAGACATGTCGCTTGTTCTGGAGTTACTACACTATTTGAGACGCATCGTCGATTGGGTCACTCCTCCCTTCCCTTATTAAAAAAGTTATGTCCACAATTTTCAAGTTTGTTGTCATTAGCTTGTAAGTCTTGTCAATTTGTGAAGCATCATCATCTTCCTTCTAGTCCTAGAGTCAATAAGTGAGCTAGTGTTCCATTTGACTTGATCCATTTAGATGTGTGGGGTTCATGTCCAGTTGTGTCCCCAACTGGGTTTCGATGCTTTGTCACTTTTGTTGATGATTATTCATGAACCACTTGGTTCTATCTAATGAAAATCCGTTCTGAGTTATTTTCTAATTTCTGTGCCTTTTATGCTGAGATACACACTCAATTTCATGTTTATGTTCAAAGCCTAAGAAGTTATAATGCTAAAGAATTTGTTTCATAACAGTTTCAATCATTCATGCTTCAAATGACATCCTTCACGGACCTCTGGGTGATACCTCTTCCCGAATGGAGTGGCTAGAAAAGAACCAGTATCTCCTTGAAACTACGAATTCACATTGCACTTGATCATGTGCTGACATTTACGGAGCCGATCTTTATTTCCATAAGCTTGTTTTTATGGTCCTTAGAGATACCTTCCTCGATCTTGAATTAGGACCTCAGTATCATTCTTTTTAGAATAAACCTACATTTCTGTTAAGCCTCGGAAATGTTTGGGTGCTTACTTTGTTTTTTGTTCGAGATGTTCGTCCGCATGTGTCTAAACTCGATCCTAAGTCATTGAAGTGTATCTTCCTTGGTTATTCTCGGGTTCAGAAGGGCTATCGATGTTACTACCCTAGTTTTGTAGGTATTTGGTTTCGATTGATGTCACCTTTCTTGAAAATGTACCTATCTCTTTACCTTCGACCCATACGAGTCAAGGGGAGGAAGACAACTTGCTTGTTTATACTCTTGTCTCACCCATTGTCTCTCTTGAACTAGCTCCTGATCCTTGCTCAGGTAAAACCTCCTATCACTCAAGTCTACGCTCGACATCAACACCCCCCAGTCTCGGGCCCTCCACCTGCTGCTTCGACATCAGATCCAGTTCTCAGTGATGATCTTCCTATTGCTCTCCGTAAAGGTACTCATCCAATTTCCTCATTTTGCTCTTATATTAGTTTATGCTTATTCTTGTTCTTTTATTCCATCCTTGGACTCTATTTCGCTGCCTGAGCAGGTTTCTAAAGCCCTCGCTCACCCTGGTTGGCGCAATGCTATGATAGAGGAGACCGGTCTTTTAACAATGGTACTTGAGGACTTGATTCGTTCTTTGAGGCAAGCCATTAGTTGGCGTTGAGTGTTTACAGTGAAGGTTAATCCTGATGGATCCATTGCTCGGTTAAAAGCCCGCCTTATTGCTAAAGGTTATGCACAAACCTATGGCGTGGACTATTCCGACACTTTTTCCCTTGTTGTTAAGATGACATATGTTCGGCTTTTTATTTCCCTAGCTGCCACCTATAATTAGGATCTCCATCGGCTTGATATTAAGCATGCTTTTCTTCATGGCGACCTTCAGGAGGAGGTGTATATGGAGCAACCTCCAGGGTTTGTTGCTCAGGGGGAGATAGGAAGGGTTTGTCGTCTTCAGAAGTCTTTGTATGGTTTGAAACAAAGTCCACGTGCATGGTTTGGTAAATTCAGCCAAGTCGTTGAGGAATTTGGCATGCAGAAGAGTAAATCTGACCATTTGTCTTCTACAGGAACTCCAGTTTAGGTATCATTTTGTTGGTAGTGTATGTGGATGATATTGTTATCACTGAGATTGACTCTAAAGGTATCTCATCTCTTAAGTCCTTTCTTCATAGCCAATTCCATACAAATGACTTAAGGATGCCAAGATACTTCTTGGGCATTGAAGTTATGCGAAGTAAACATGAAATCTTCTTATCTCAAAGGAAATATGTGCTTGATCTATTATGCGAGGCGGGGAAAGTTGGGAGTAAAATCATGCAGTTCTCATATGGTTCCAGACCATTTACACCTTACTCGAGAAGGCAAAACATTTGAAGATCTGAGATATAGAGGCGGTTAGGAAGGCCCGAATTACCTGCCCAGTCCACTCGTCTAACATTGCCCGCTCGGTTGTTAGTGTTGTAAGCGGTACATGTCTTCTCGATACTTGAACATTGGGCGGTTCATTAAGAGCGGATTAATGTTACTTGAGAAGAAAGACCCGAGACCCGATATTTTTATACGATGTCATGAACATAATAGACTTGACTATTTCATGGATGTTGATTGGGCAGGATTTAAGGAGGACAAGAGGTCCACTTAAGGGTATTGTGTGTTTGTTGGAGGGAATCTAGTCTCATGGAAGAGTAAGCGAGTGTTGTCTCGATCTGATCTGCGAGATTTGTATATAGAGCGATGACACAATCTGTATGTAAGATAATATGGCTTCATCAACTCTTGATGGAAATCGGCATTAAGACACGGTCAATAAAACTCTGGCGTGACAACCGGTGCCCTTCCATATTAGTTCAATCCCAGGTATTCCATGAACGACTAAGCATATTGAGATAGATTGTCATTTTGTTAAGTGAAAATACAACTTGAAGCGATTTCTCTTTGGATATGTGTTGGAGAACAATTGGGTGATATCTTGCCAAAGCAAGTGGGGATTCAGTTAGTTATCAATATAACAAGTTGGACATGATTAATATCTATGCTCCAACTTGAGGAGGAGTGTTATAGCATATATCTACTTTACATATAAAGTTGTAACCTATTAGGAATCTTGTCATATAGAGTTGTAACCTATTAGGAAGGTTAGATCGATTTTTGTATATATGTTCCACAGTGAATCGATGCAAATCCACGAAAGAAATTCTTTCCTCCCGATTCCTCTCTTTGGTTCTCTTCTTCGAGACACAAGCACCTATTAAGAGATCTTCCTCTCTTTGGGCTGATGCGAGTGTTAAACCTTGCCCCAAACTGCTTCCCATGCAAAAAAACAAATTCTAGGCTGCACCTTTGATTTTCAAATGATGTTTGCTGGAAAAGAGAGTGGAAGGGCAGGTTCCAGCACTTTGAAGAGGGACTGAACAGTGAACTGTCCGCTTTTCCCCTCAAGCCAAACCACTTTGTCCTCCAAACCAGGTTGCACTTTCTCCCCACTTAGGCGCAAAGCAAATTGCTTAACTCATCCATTTCCCAATCATTAAAGGATCTTGTGAACAAAGGATTCCAACACCCCCCTCCCTTGCTTGGCCTCCAAACATTTGTGACCAAAGCATCCTTAGAGGCAGTGATAGCATATAAAGAGGGGAATGTAACACACAAAGGCTTTTATCTAGGGGTGGATCCATGATTCAATTTTAGTAGGGGCAAACTTAAGTAATGTAGGAAGCTTTGGTCTAATGGTTTAGTATTTATACATTTTAGTGGGGGTAGAGTGCAATAAGTGGGTTAGAATCTCCACTTACTGCAGATACTATCTGACCTCTAAATAAACTTATTATATATAAGAAAAAACAGAATTCAACTTTTGATGCTTGCTTAACAAACCCATTTCAGATAGAAAGGAGTAGGTGAATCAGTCACAGTTCTCAAAGTTCTATGTGTGAAGGGGCTCAAGGTAGGGCGGGCTTTCACAAACCATACGATCGTAGGCAAGCTAGATGAGGTGGTCGGCCTTAGATAGCGGAGATGTAGGGATCAGGAATCTTTCTTATCGCCTTAAAAGCCTTGGACCTTCTTACTTTGGGATCTTGCTTTTCTTCGACGGAACGAACAAACTTGAATTTTTATTTTATTACTAATCAGTTTTAGTTTTATCTTTTCTCCCACCTTCACCAATTCTATTTCCTTTTTGTTTTTCCTTAGTTTAGCCAATCTATCATGAAAAGTAAGAGGGGTAAAGTGGCCTAACATGTGGAATGGGTGCATAAGGATGTTATTACTCATTTGGAATAATAGTGGGAGGGCTCATAGGTAATCAGAATTTATCACCGGGTATCTTAATGTCGGACTTTAACCTTTTTAGGATAAGAGATATTTATACTTCTTTTCACATACGAAAAAAGTCACGAAACGGACAATAACAAAATAACGGAATTTTGGTCAGGTGAATTCAATAATAGACACCTGTTGGCATTCCAACCTTCCTTACCCGTAATAACGAACTTGCAAAATGAATCTATTTATCATAAAGAGATTCGTTGTTCCTGACCCTTTGAATTCACAAGTACCTACGTAGGACCAAGAATGCCCTAGCAAGATGACTGCTTGAAGGGCCGATACTATTATCCTCCAAATGGGCCCACACCTTTCACTGCTTCCTAAGAGCGGTGTATCTACCAATTTCATCATAGCGGCTCTCTCAAAATCATAATAACGTATTATTATTCAATCATCGAGATTGAACTAATCAATTCAATGCCCTCCTCTCTTTGAAACAAGGGGGCGCTTCTGGTTCTATCGGTGCTCCAATACCCAACCAAAGGGCCACTGCGGTACCAATCAAAAACGGTTGTCGCTACTGGACGACAAGTTAGTTCCTTTCCTCATATTTACGTCATTTAGGTGCGAAACCCTTGGAATAAACGATTAATCTCTATCAATAGACCTGCTAAGGACCCGAAAAGAGCACCCTTCTCCCATTGTCCACTACAAAGGAAATTCTACCTACTACCATATTCCACTCCTTCCTAATGGCTTTCCATACCCTATCCCGTAGCCTATCTTTCACAATTTTGTCTGCCCCTTGCTCTCTTCCCCAAACTTTCCCTCTTTACTTGATTTTAAAAGACTTCTTTTTCATTCGTGAAACACCAAATCCATTTGCAAAGAAGGGCCTTATTAAAAAGCATTTGTAAATAAAATCCTTCTTCAATTTGTTTGATGATGAGAAAATCTTTTTTCTAAAGCATTTGTACTTCGTAAATAAAATGTTTCATTAACTTCAGTTCTAGTTTCTCTCTCAAACATTTCAAATTGGGGAATAATTTTGTAGGTCCCAGGGAGAACTTCTTTCATAGTCTCCAATTTTCCTTGGGTTTATCCTTCTTTATGTTCAATGGACAAAGCGAAAGTTTTCCTTGCTTTATGCTTTTCACCTCTCAGATGAACCAATAGATTATAACTGCCTGCTAACTAAGGTCAACACACAGTAATCGTTCCGTGCCTCAAATTTTCTACCAACAAAGATGCTAAATAACAGGAGCAAGGTGTTTGGTTTTCTTAACACTTGTTTTTGATGCTTTGCTTTCCCATTCATCATGAATAATAAATTTTTTTTAGATAAAAAGCAATTATATTGATAAAAAAAGAACCAAAAGGTTCCAAGAAGTATACAAGAAGACAGCAAAACAAACTGCTGCAAAACCTACCAGCCCAAGCAAACAATTGACTACCTTACCTACAACCCAACTAGACCAAAAAATCCAACAAAGAGTATTATCAACACTATACAAGTTTGCCCATGACCATAAATTGCTCAAGAAGGTGACTTTTACCCTTTGAGCTTGTTAAACGACTAACTCTCCTAAAAGCGCTCAGCTTGTAAGTTTGGGTTTAATAAAGATGTCGTCATTTACTTGCCTCCCATAGCATCACATTATGCCACTAGCGTCGAAGTCAAATAAACCAAATAGAGTCCTCCATAGACTTTCAAATCAACAAATAGGGAATAAATTGCAAAGAGGTGATTCGAACCCAAGACTTCCTGCCAAACTAAGCTCTGATACAACTTGTTGGGAAACTACATGGACCCATTTTCATCCACATTGGTATGATATTGTCCACTTTTGGTCTAAGCCCTCATGCTTTTGTTTTTGGGTTATCCCCCAAAAGGCCGCATACCAATTGGATGTAGTCCATGCTTCCTAACCAATATGGGACATTTTGAGACTTTGGGTGCACGCCTAACAATCCTCCCCTCGAACAAAGTTCCACCGAGCCTCCCTTCAAACCAAGATTTCTTCACTATGTTCGGGCACATGCCTTACGTGAAACACCATCTGCCAAGGGGCCCACCACATTATTTTATTTGGCTTCCACCCACACGGTTAAGCTTGAACCCGATTACCTGACTCTAGTACCATGTTAAATGACAAACTCTCCTAAAAGCTCAAGCTTGTAGGACTTGAGCTTAATATGAAAATCATGTCTTTAATGAAGCTGAGATAACCGTATTCTCAAACGCCACCCTATTCCTTTCCTGCCACAAAGTCTAGAATAAACACAACGAGATTGCCAACCAAATGTTTTTGTGTTTTTTACCCATTGGAGCTCCTTGCCAGGAAAGAAGAGTTTGAATAACCAAACCCGGAAAAACCAGCTTGTCAACTATCAGCAAAGAGATCTGGCTTATCTTGGCTAGCTACTTCTGATGAGCAGCAAATGATTTATAGTTTCCTCATCCTCTTTGCAAAGAAAACATCTATTGGCAAGAACTCTCCCTCGACATTTAAGTTGATCTAATGTGAGCACTTTACCCTAGGAAGCCTCCCAAGCGAAAAAGCCTATTTTGGGAGGAATGATTGGATTCCATATTGAGCGGGACGGAAAAGCCACATCAGGCGAAAAATCTAGCACTCTATACATAAGCTTCACAGAGAAGCCTCCATTCCTGGATCCTTATAGCAAGAGTTTGTCCTTAATGAAGGGCCTGATTTTCTGTCTATGACAGATTTGTAGGAACCTTTCCACCTCTTCCATTTTCTAGTCATTAAAAGACCTTAGAAAAATTGGATACCAACCACACTTTCCTCCTTGTTTGTGGTCACAGCAGCCGTTGCCTTAGCATGTTGTGGACCTGCAGTTAAATAAAGTGGATCAGCAAGGCCTGGCGTCTCCTCGTCGCACCAAATGTCCTTCCCAGCTAACTCTTCTCCATCACCTAAAGAAGCGGTGCGTTTTGGAGTAACGGGGGCCATTCTTTTGGTTTCCTTCCTGATCCTGCAAGCCACCCCTTATGTCGCCAGAAAACCAACCCCTTAAGTCTTCACCAAATTTGCTACCGATGACCTTTCTCTAAAGAGAGTTTCTCTCATTGGCAAACCACCAGCACCATTTGCAGGCCAGAGCCTTGTTAAGATTGGAGAATCTTCCTAGGCCTAAGCCCCCTTTCTTTTTCATTGTACAAATAGTAGCCCAATTAACAAGATGAGGCTTCTTCTCAAGGCTGCCTCCTCCCCACAAAAACTCTTTGAATCTTCTCCAATCTAGATCCAACCGATTTCAAAATTCGAAAGTGTGATAAAAAATAGATAGGTAAATTAGATAAAGTGTTGTGAATAAGCATAAGCCTACCCCCTTTACTTGAGATATCGTGACCGAATTGACCTCTTAGGAATCTATCTTCCACGGAGTCCCATGAATAATGATAAAACAACCAATTTAGAACTTGGCACCCTCATTTAATCATCTAGAGAATAAAATAGGCTTAATAGGATACTTTAAAGGAAAGGATTGCATAATCTTATATTCAATGAACTTTCCATACAGTTGCTATTTCTTTCAATTTTGTCCCCCTAAATCAATGAGTTACTCTTTCTTTTTCTTTTTTCTTCTTCACCTTCTTTTATTTATTTATTTGCTGAAATAAGAAGGATTTTCTTAGGAAAGGCACCGCAAAGACTGGGGACACTATCCATGCATGCTGAAAGTGTACAATGAGTGCCCAACTTTCTTCTTTTTTAATAATAAAAGACTTCAGCCAGATCATGTACCTGCATTTTTTTACTTTATTTTATTTAATGACAGCATAAGTCAACCTACGAAAAAACTTATTGAGCACAGTAGCATTAGTTCAAAATTTATGATAATAACTTTGAAAGTTGAAACATGTGTTTGCTTGCATGTTTGAATAAATCCGTTGTAAAAGGTACTATAATCTTGAACCCTTACAAATAATATAAGAAAAACTTATATAAATAATTACCTTATGCAAATGAGCATGAAGAAAAGAATAAACAGATAAGTTATGTACTAATCTAGGACAAGTTAGCAGACCCAAGATTGACTTTAATTCAATGCAAAACATGTTTGAATGTCAAACCTTGGATACATGAAGCTAGTCAAATCTGTGCCCTGAAGATACTCCTGCAGCATCAGTGGATGATATTCTAAAATCTGTTTGCTTTCAAAACAAAAACATCACAAAGCATAGGTAAGAAACAGTGATGGCTAAGTGACAAGAAGTAAAGCATAATAACCAAAAAAACAACATCCCTCACTGTGGTCATACCTCTCTATAGATTAACTCCCTGACATCTTCTTTTGTCAATGTCCTCCTTTCAAATTCAAACAAAAGTTTTGAAATGGGTTGTGTGGATGGCTCATAGTCTGCATTTGCTAAACCATGAAAATATGGATCAGCTAATGCCTGTAAACAAAACAAATGCCAGTATCAGGAAACATAGTTACATCAATTCCATATGAAAGAGATCTCATATGTAAAGAAATATAACACATGATGCAAAACTATAGCCAGTTCAACTAAATCTTATCTCTTTGGCAGATGGACGTTTTTAGGATCAAATGCAAGCAAGCGCTCCAGCAATCGAACAGCCAATGGATCTGCATTGGGAATTTCCATGAAGGAATCGAGTGATTTTTTTCTCATGTTATTCAGGCTATCTTCTGGCCTTTTCATTTCGAATCTGCAGCATTGCAAAATATGATTAGCATTGTTAAAGATGCAAATCATTAGAAACAGGAGCAAGGCCTGGTTTAGGATAAATGACTTCTTTTTTTTTTTTTAATCTGTAAGTTTAGGATAAATGTCACACAGAAACTCCGAGAGACTACTGCTTCAAATCATGACTAGTTTCCCTAATGGAAAACCGAATGAAATTGAGAACATACCCTCGCAATAGATTCAGGAGGAGGAGTGCCAAGCAAATCAGTTACGAGATCCAATTGTTCCACCACATTTTTACCAGCAAACAAGGGCTTTCCTGTGAGCATTTCTGCAAATATACATCCTATGCTCCAAATATCAACAGCAGGGGTGTACTGCAAAAGATGAGAAGCTTTAGAAACTGTACCATGTCAAAGGGATTATTGGTGAGTGATCTTTTATTTTTTATTTTCTGTATTATGGTGTATGATTGGTTTAATCCAAATAAATTACACAGAGAAATTAGTATAGAACTCCTTGTTTTTGAAAAATACACTTAAAGTTAGGAGATCTTGACAAACATAAGCAACAGATACATTATTATAGATGCTCAATCCTATCCTGTAAATAAGATAAAAAACAGGCAAAACAAGGGCAGCCAGTCGCATGCTCTTCTAAGTTAACATCCTATGTCAGAAACAAAAGTTCAAGCAAGCTTTTAAGTGTTAAAGAAATGATATTCATATTGAAGTGAGAAAGACAAAAGAATTGGAGGAATGAATTCCTTGTGATTTTCCATTAATCTTAACATGTATAAATACAAGAGCTAGATATATACAATTGGTAGGTCAATCTAGCATTCCTAATTAGTTTCACAACCTACAAGTAAAGTATATATTTACATTCTATAACACTCCTTCTCAAGTTGGAGCATAGATGTTAATCATACCAACTTGTTCCAAAGATAAGTAACTCGATCCCCACTTAGGGCTTTTGTGAAAAATATCACCCAACTGTTCTCCCGTCTTTACATATCCAATAGAGATCAATCAGGAGTTGTATTTTCATGGATGAATGACAAATCCTATCTCAAATGTGTAGTCCACTCATGAAATACGATTGGACTCAATGCAGGCGGCATTTGTCACACGGAGCTTTGCTAGAATGGAAGTCTTAATACCTACTTCCATCAATAGCTGTGAAATCCATATGATTTCACACACAGATTATGCCATTGCTTTGTATTCTGATTCTACGCTCGAACGAGAAACCACATTCTGTTTCTTACTCTTCCATGAGACTAGATTCTCTATCAACAAAGACACAGTAACCTGTAGTGGACCTCTTGTGCTCCTTAGATTTTGCCTAATCAGCATCTGTGAAACACTCAATTACATTATGCCGTGATTCTTTATATAAATACACGTCCTTTATGCTGCTTTCCAAATGCTTGTAGAATTTGATGCAGTGTCTGATCAGCATTGGAGAGGACATGTATTGGCTTACAACACTAACTGAGTATTCAATATCAGGACATGTTATTGAAAGGTAGTTCGTTGGGAATCTCTTAGGGTCCCCAAACAATTCGCCTTCTTTAGTAAGATATAGGCTTTATGCTATAAGGGAGCTACATGGATTTGCCCCCAATTTTCTTATTTCAAACAATAGATCTAGCACATATTTCCTTTGAGATAAAAAGATTTCATGTTTGCTCCTCATAACTTCAACACCCAAGAAATACTTTAGCATCCTTAAGTCCTTTGTGTGGAATTGGCCATGAAGAAAGGACTTAAGTGATGATATACCTATCATATCACACCCAGTAATAACAATATCATCTACATACACAACTAACAAGATGATACCTGCTTTGAAATTTTTGTAAAAGACAAAGTGATCAAATTTTACTCTTAGCATGCGAACTTCTCAATTACTTGATTAAATTTACCAAACCATGCACGTGGACCTTGTTTCAGACCATATAAGGATTTACGGAGGCGATGGGGCTCTACGATCTCACGAGCAACATGCAGGGTTTGCTCCATATAAACTTCCTTCGGAAGACCCCCATGAAGAAATGCATTCTTAATATCAAGTGGTGGAGGTCCCAACCATGGGTGGCTGCCAGAGATATAAATAGCTGAACAAAAGTCATCTTGGCAACCAGGGAGAAGGTATCAGAATAGTCCACCCCATAGGTCTAGGCGTAGCCTTTAACAACAAGGCGTGCTTTCAACCTAGCAAGCGAGCCTTAAGTTAAACTTTACTAGAGCACTTACTTGACGATAATAGTCTTCTTTCTAGTAGGTAAAGGCACCAAGTCCCATGTACCATTGTCATCCTAAAGCTACATTTCTTCCATCCTTAGCCTTCCTTGACAGGATGAAATAAAGTCTCACAGACAATGTTAGGAATAGAGATAGAATCCAGGGATGAAATAAAAGGATAGGAATGTGATGACAAATGGTTATAAGAACAAAATGAAGAAATTGGATAAACACAGTGACGTTTACCTTTACAAAGAGCAATAGGAAGATCATCACTGGAGATTGAATCTAATGTCGAAGTAGCTAGTGTTGGAGTTAGGCCAGGGGGTTTAAGCGAGTATACCTAAGTAATGGAGTTTAAGAGAATGGGAGTTGGGTAAGACCGGTAGAGGCATAATAAACGATAAATCATGCATCCTCGCCCGAACTCGTAACAATAGAAGGAAGGGAAAACGGGATAGTCTCGAAAAGAAGATGTAACATCATTAGACACAGAATGCGTTGAAGGTGGAGGCCGATAACATCCTGCCGCTTTTTTAAACACAAGAATGTCCCACAAAGATATACTTTAAGGACTTCATATCAAGTTTAAAGACTTGAGGACGGACATCCCGAACAAAGCATGTGCATCCAAATACCTTGGGATCAATAGGGAACAACGGATTATTCGAAAACAATAGGTGGTAAGGAGTAGCCCAATTAAAAACCAATGAGGGTATCCTGTTAATAAAATAACAAGTTGTGGAGACTGCGTCGACCCAAAAATGTTTAGGGATATTCATTTTGAACAAAAGGGCTCGGGCAGTCTCAAGAAGATGCCTATTTTCTTTCTCTCAGTTACCCCATTCTGAGAGAGTGTATCAACACACGAGGTCTAATGGAGAATCCTATGTTGTAACAAGAAAGACTGAAATGGTTCCGACAAATATTCCTTGGCATCATCACTTCTCAATGTTTGCACAAAGACATGATATTGTGTTCGAATTTCAGCACAAAAGGCACTAAAATGAGAAAAAACCTTAGAACGACTTTTCATTAGATAAAGCCAAGTGACATGAGAGAAATCATTCACAAAGGTAACGAAATATTTAAACCCAGTGGCATCTGAGGTGGGCGAGGACCAGAAACATCGAATGAACTAAGCGAAAAAACGAGCTTCGTTTATTAGGCTCTATATGACTCAAATGCACACGATGAACCTTAACATATTGACATGACTCACAGTTCAATGAGGATAGGCTAGAAACTAAGGATATACCTTTTTCAACAAAGGGAAAGAAGGATGACCCAAGTGACAATGTAATTCGAATGGGGTAATAACTTCAAAACAAGCAACAGGCGTTGGCACCTCTGGTTAACGGATGTAGAGACCCCAAGACTCACGTCCTCTACCAATAACCCGCTTCGTCGAAAGATATTAAATCAGGCAATAATCAGGAAAAAATGAGATACTGCAATTAAATGTACGTGTGAGTTTACTCACATAAATTAAATTAAAAGAGAATTGTGGTAACTTCATAATAGAGTGAGAAAGTGATTAAGGGTAGAGTTGATTGTCACGACCTAAGGACACAAGATGTTGACCCCTCTACAAGGGTAACAGTAGAGATAGAAGGGTGTGGTTGAAACATAGTAAATAAACTGGAATTACCTATCATGTGGTATTTGGTTCTAGAGTCCATGACCTATTTAGAGGAAGAGGAAATAAAACATGTGTTAGGTTTACCTTACCCGACAAGCAAAATGCTACTGGATCTCTATTATGGCAACGATTCATGTTTGCAAACCGATTTCTATTCATGACTTCCTACAAGCCTAATGTACATGCCACAGATTATGGCGGTAATGACCACACCTGACTTCACTGAGGTTTTCTTGTGATCATAGGAATGATTTAACTCAAACAAGCCTCTGAAAAATCCGAAAGATACCAGAAAAATAGGATCTTGCAAGGAAAATGACCACCTTTCCACGAAAAACACCATACCTAAATGGATTTTGGTCCCATAAAGCTCAACACACCTGTGGGAGCTACTGGATCTCCAACAAGTCATAGAAAAATAAAGAAACTTTAGAAAACAAGTGATGAACACAAGGGAGGAAAAAGGCACTACTCTGACCTTAGACAGAGCGGTAGTTAGGAGTCGTTGGTGACTGGTGATGTCGGAGGAGGAGCCGCGTAGCCGGAGGATGGCCCACACCCTGGCGCGTGAAGAATAGGGCTGAATTGCATAGTCGGCGTGTGTAACTCAAGCGTGCCTTTTTCGGTCATTGGACTTGGTGATTGGGGTCGCCGGAGGCCAGCGCACCTTCCTATGGGGGCGGTGTCGTCCCACGCTCTCCCTAACTCTATGTTTCAAAAAACACACCTTCTGTCACTAGGGTTCCTCTGAAATCCCTTTAAAAAATTTGCCTTTTTGTGGCAAATTCAAGCCCTAGGCTTTGATACCATGAAGAAAGAAAGGCAAAATAATTGGAGGAATGAATTCCTTGTGATTTTCTATTAATCTTAACATGTATATATACAAGAGCTAGATATATACAATTGGTACTAACATTCCTAATTAGTTTCATAGCCTACAAGTAAAGTATATATTTACGTTACATAAGCGTGTTAAACCCCGAATCATGGGCAAACTTTTAGGAGAGTTGGTCATTGTATGTTGTGAGCAGTTTGACAGGAAGTCCTGGGTTTGAGCCACATTTTTGCAATTTATGCCTCATTTGTTGATTTGAAAGTCCATGGAGGACTCTATATGGTTTATTTGATTCTCCACATGCGGGGTATGAGGCCGCACGTGAGGGAGGGTGTTAAAGGCATAATATTCGTATTAAACCCAAATCCTACAAGTTTGAGCTTTTAGGAGAGTTAGTCGTTTAACATTAGGTATTATACATCACGTAACCACCAATAATAATTGATCTTTTTTTTGAGTCCCTGATAATAATTGATCATGGCCTCAATGTAAAAGGATAATGGAAAAAATACAAAGAAGAAAATGAATATCAGAGCTCTTTGTAATTTCAAGTCTGATGTTACTAGAACATGAATATAAATAAAAATTACTATCACATACAGATCTTTGAATTACATAGTCTGTAATGATTGATACGAACAAAACTATGTATAGTTCAAACATTTAAATAGTTCTTAGTGGTCATGAATGGAATCTCATTAATATTGCACAATGCTTCTTTTTTAATGAGTAAAATGCACGTAACATATTGTAGAAAAGAAACATCCAAAAGACAACTCAGCAAAGGTTATATAAAAGGAGCCCAAAAGGGAAATACAAAAGAGATAAAGGAAGTTACAAAAAACCCACCAGTCCTCATCTACATCCTAACCAAATAGACATGTTGAATAAAGTATGGGGTCCGTCATCTATACTGAAGAGAGAATCAAAGAAAGGAATTGGAGGAAAGAATTCCTTGTGTTTTTCATTGATCCTTAATGAATATATATATACAAAAGCCAATCTAACCTTCCAAATAGATTACAACTCTATAAGACAAGTTTCGTAATAGGTTACAACTCTATATGTAAAATAGATATATGTTATAACACTCCCCCTCAAGTTGGAGGATAGATATTAATCATGTCCAACTTATTACATAGATAACTAACCCGGTCCCCGCTTAGGGCCTTAATGAATATATCACCCAATTGTTCTTTAGTCTCTGCCTATCCCTGCAAATCAACTGGTCGATTTTCTCACGAATAAATGACACCCATTTCAATACGCTGGGTCGTCTAGCTGAACATAGAATTAGAAGCAATATGAAGGGCAAACATTGTCACACTGCAGTTTTGGTCGATTGGTGTCTCAATGCCACTTCCCATCAAGAGTTGATAAAGCCACATGATTCACACACGATCGCGGAGACGCTCTCTATATCTGTACTCGCACTCCGGGATTACCGAGACAACACTCTATTTCTTACTCTTCCATGAGACTAGATTCCCTCCAACAAACACACGGTACCCCAAAATGAACCTCATGTGTTTCTTAAATCTTGCCTAATCCACGTCAGAAAAGCACTCAATTCTTTTATGCCCATGATTACTGTATAAAATACCATGTCCCGGGGCTCTTTTCAAGTAACATAAAATCTATTCAACAACTACCCAATGGTCGACCGTTGGAGCGGGGGACATGTACTGACTTACAATACTGATTCAGTAGGCAACATCAGGATGAGTTATTGTAAGGTAATTCAACTTTCCAACTAGTCTTATATATCTCTCCGGATCCTCAAATGTTTCGCTTTCTAAGAAGGTGTACGCTCGAACCATGTGGGAACCGCATGGCTTACCCCAACTCTTCAATCTACAATAGATCAAGCACATATTTTCTGTAGATAAGCAGATTTCATAAGCTCGCTTTCACGATAACTCGATGCCCAAGAAGTATCTTGGGCATCCTGTAGTTCTTGTATGGAATTGGTCAAGAGGACTTAAGAGATGAGATGCCTTGTGAGTCACTCCCAGATAACAATATCATCCATATACACACACAACATAATGATACTCGAACCGGAGGTCCCGAAAGACTTCGAGTGGTCAGATTTACTCTTCTACATGCCAAATTCCTCAACAGCTTGGCTGAATTTACTAAACCACGCACAGGGACTCTGTTTCAAACCACACAAAGACTTCCGAAGACGAAAAACTTTCCCTATCTCCCCCTGAGCAACAAACCCTGGAGATTGCTCCATATACACCTTCTCTTAAAAGTCACCATGAAGAAAGACATTCTTAATATCAAGCTAGTGGAGATCCTAGTTATAAGTAGCCACAGGAAATAAAGCCGCATTAGGCGTCATTTTAGCACAGGGAAATGTGTCAAGGGGCCGTCAATGCCATAGGTCCAGCCGCATTCCTTTAGCCACAAGTCGCTTTCAATCGAAAGAACCGAACCATCGATTAACTTTTAACTACAAAAAACTAGCGGCATCTAATGGCTTTCTTCCTAGAAAATACTCATTTTTTACCCTAAGTTTTAATTAGTTTTTAGTGGTTTTTATGTTAAATAAGTGCCCTAATGCTCTAATGTTCATCTTTGTGAATAGGCCAACCATTTGACGGAATTTGTTGAAAATGAGCGAAAAAGGAGGAAAAATCAGCAATTTCCCACACAACATAAGCAGCAGCCACTATATTCCGACTTTTTCAGTTTTAAGATGAGCTCAAATGGCATCAAGTTTCATATGGATGGATTATACACTTCAAGAGCTTTCCAACGATACCAAGAGCACCAAATTTGGAGTCCGAATGAAGAAGTTATGCAAGTTGCAATCCATGAAGTTGTTCGTTGCGACAAAGACACTCTTCACCGGACGAACCAAAAGAGCAACAAACGAAGATGCTATTGCTCGTCGCAACGAACAAACCCCTTCAGTTAACGGCTGCGTTGTCAGCAAAGAAAGATCCTCTTCGCCGCCGAACCACCTAATTAATCGGGAACAGAAATTCTGCCCAACTCGCCCATCAATGGCCCATGTCCCAAGACTATAAATAGCGGTTTTGAGACAAGATCGTGGTTCAGATTGAGGGTCTCTAGCCTAGAGAGAGGAGGGAGACCCCACATAGAGCCTCCATATTTACCTGAAGATCCGTGAATCTTAGAAAGAAGCACTGAGAATCCACCAATTCAAAGATTGTGAGTTCTTCTACCTATACTTTCATGTTTTTTCCAAACTTTATGATGTACATGATTTTCATTATGTTCTAAATTTACAATCTAGGGTTTTTAGATGTATTTTAGACATGAAGCTTATATTTAATTGCTAGGGTTTCTTATTCTATTGTTTCCATGCGATTGTACTTCTTTGGTTCATACTTGGATTTTGTTTACATCGTTGATATTCGGGCCGACATTAACTGTGGTGGTTTCTACAGAGATCCGGTAAATGAGTAGAGAATTAGATGTGTGAATAAAGCTATCCGACTCGAGAGAGGCTGACAATTAAATTATTCAAACTCGCCGAGCTTTCCCTCCTGAAACAATAGTATAGGAGTCTAGTTCAAATATAAGTGAATTGTTCAATTACATCAAAAACCCTAGAACTTCATTATCTCGTGAAACCCTTAACTTGCGTAATCAAATTGCTAGTTTTACAATTAAGTATTTTAATTTAGATTCTGCTCAAATCATCATAATTGTCCGTTTGGATATTAAAGAGGTAGGCGAATTTTGGTACTTAGCATCCTGTCTCTCCATGTGGATCGATCTTTGTCGTTCAGTACACTGTATTACTTGACAAATGTATACTTGCACGAATAGGCATTAATTCCATACCTTATTGCATATTTTTATACACAAAACACAAATACGCCTATCAAGTTTTTGGAACCGTTGTTGGGGAAAAACGGTCTTTTATGCTAATATCGATGCTAAGTACATATCTAAGACTTCAAACATTTCGTTTTAATTTTCTTGTTTTCAATTTTCTTTTTTCGAATTTTTGACATTTAGTACCATCAGGTTGCATGCGAATATTGGGAGTTGAAAATCTTATACCATTAGATCTTGAAATCAAAGAGACTTTGAGAAGAATTCAGAGAGATAAGAGAGTAGCTAGTCAATTAGAACATTAGCCTATGGATAATATGGAGGATTTTAGAGAAGAAAAAGTTGGTTCTAGAATTGGAGATGGTGTGACACCTGATACTGCATAGATGGACAATGTCCTGAGACCCGTCAGAGATTATGCTTGTCCGCCATCCACTACTCAACCTGTGATAAGGAGACCGGTACATGCTAATAACTTCGAGATCAAATCCATCACTCTCCAACTCCTGCAAGGAGTGCAATTTACTGGATTATCCCATGAGGACCCGAACCTGAATTTCTTGAAAGTGTGTGATGTAGTAAAGTACAATGGAGTTAGCGACGATGCCATCCACCTTAGGCTATTTCCATTTTCTTGAAGGATAAGGCGAAGCATTGGATTACTATAGAGCCTTCGGATTCTATCACCAAGTGGGATGAGTTGGTGAATAGATTCCTCACTTGGTTCTTTCCTCCATCCAAGGCAGCTAAGTTAAGAATCGACATCAACAACTTCTATCAATTTGAGGGAGAAGCCTTTCATGAAGCTTGGGAGAGATACAAAGAGCTTTTAAAGAAATGTCATAACCATAATCTTCCTAAGTGGATGCAAGTGAAGCATTTTTATAATGGGTTGAGTATCCCTACAAGAACTCTTCTTGATGCTTCCGCAGGTGGAGCTATTTTGGGCAAGGATAAGGTAGAAGCCTACTAGATTTTAGAAAACATAGCATTGAATAACTGTCAATGGCCAACTGAGAGAGTTACACCAAAGAAACCGACCAGAGTGCATGACCTCAATGCATTTACAAACTCAACTGCCCAAATGTCTTCACTTTCTAAACAATTGCAAAATGTTCAGCAAGGTTCTCAAGCATCAACACGTATGGTCCAAGCTAGCCCTCCGTCATGTGATAGTTGTCATGGACCTCACCCCACTAAGGAATGCCACATGGTGAACCCTATAGAAGAATTGACCATCGAATAAGCTCATTATTTGGCTAAATTTCCTCCAACCCAACAATACAACCCTTATGCTCATAATTATAATCTAGGTTGGAAGAACCATCCTAATTTTTCATGGAGGAACCAAAATGCTGTGAATCCTATGAAGAATGTAAAACCTCCTCCTTCACCTCAAGAGAAGAAGTCCAGTCTAGAAGAGAAAATAGAGCAGCTAGCTGAAATGCAGATGGAGATGCAGAAGTCTAGACAGAAGTTCGAAAATGAGACGAGAACCTCCTTAAACAATCAAGCAACTCAACTTAGGAATTTGGAGGTGCAAATGGGTCAAATGGTTCATTACTCAACGAGAGGCAACATGACAATCTGTCGAGTACCTTGGAAGTCAACCCAAGGAGAGAGGGTATAGAACACTGCAAGGCGATTACCTTGAGAAGTGGAAGAGAGCTTGAGGGACCAAGAAAAGCCAAGGAAGAGGACATGGAGGCCGGTCAATCCTCGAGGCTTGAGATAACATAAAGCTAGCTGAAAAAGGGAAAGAATCGAAGTCTAAGGCGCTTTCGTATAACCCACTCCCATATCTCACAGAAGTACCTTTTCCTCAAAGTCTGTGGAGGCTATAAGGCAAAAAGCCCTCCCAAAATGAGGAAAGGAAGAAGGAGGATAATAAGGAGATACAAATGGAGAGCCATTCTGTCCAAGTACCCACTCCATGCATCTCATACCCTCAAAAGTTAAAGAAGGGTAAGTTGGAGAAGCAATTTGTCAAGTTTCTTGATATCTTCAAAGAAACTTCACAATATACCCTTCCATGGATGCACACCCTTGAGAACATGCCAAGTAATGTGAAGTTTATGAAAAAGATCTTGGAAAATAAGAAGAAGTTTGGTGAACATGAGACGATTTAGCTTACCGAGGAATGCAGTGCAATCCTCCAAAAGAAGCTCCCACCAAAACTTCAAGATTCGGGTAGTTTTTCTATACCATTCTCTATCGAACTCGTTATCAGGTAAAGCTCTTTGTGACTTGGGGGCAATTATCAATTTGATGTCTCTCTCAATGCTTAAAAGGCTGAATTTGGGGGAAGCAAAACCGACTACAATCATGTTACAAATGGCTGACCGATCGTACAAACATCCACGAGGCGTAATTGAAAATGTCTTGGTAAAAGTGGATAAGTTCCTCTTCCCATCAGACTTTGTCATCTTAGACATGGAAGAAGATGATAAGGTCCCTATCATACTTGGTAGACCTTTCTTAGCTTCCGGAAAAGGTCAAATTAATGTTCAAGAGGGTGAGCTTAAATTGAGAGTTCAAGGAGATGAGGTCACGTTCCATGCATTTCGAGCTACGAAGCATCCAGATGACGAAACAAATGGCGACATCATTGAGTCTAATCACAAGGAGAGCATGCATGGCGACTTGGTAAATTGCAAGGATATGATCAGTGCAGTAAAGAAGTAAAAAGATAAAGATATAAAGAAAGACACCAAGGGAGTTGATGGTGTGGGAAGCGTGATATTCCATTCCCATGAGCAAAGCAGCATGTTAATTATGCAAATTTGTGAGTACTCCATTATTTTGAGAACCAACATTGAGATGCAGTACGCTGCTAGCGACATTAAACTTTTGTATACCCGAGAGGCAACCCAAAGCTTATGGAGAATCCTCGTTTCCATTTGTCTTCTTTTATCTTATTTAATTTGTTTGATTGTTTTTTTTTTTTTTTTTAATTCCAGGATTCTTGGCATTTTTTATGTGTTTTTGTGTTTCAAGTGTTTCAGTCCAATCGAGAATCCAAAAGAGTTAAAGTGACTGGAGCTGAATTTTTGGCATATTGTAAAAAAAAAAAAAACTTTAATTTGCTTTGAATAAATTTTTCTTGATCTTTTGGGTCGTTTCTTTAGTTTTGTTTTTCAGGTTTTGGAGTTCAAAGTTGGCCATGGAGGTGGAGATTCTGAAAAAATAGACGTTTATAGCATTCTGGAGTGTTACCATATAAAATTTTAGGAGTTTATGCAATTTGGGACTCTATTATTAGCTGTATATATTAGTTACCATGTATAGATGCTAAAGACTAGGCAATTTGGGACTCTATTATTAGTTGTATATATTAGTTAACATGTATAGATGCTAAAGACTAGGAATCTACCATGTATAGATGCTAAAGACTAGGAATTTATGTATAGATGCTAAAGACTAGGAATTTACCATGTATAGATGCTAAAGACTAGGAATTTGAGAGACGAGTATATGCAGACCGATGGAATCAAAGGCAAATCCTTTCCAGATAAACTTCTTCGTATTTTGCTATATCTAGCATTTCGATATGCACTTGTCTGTGTTCTGGATTTCCGGTCCGTTCGAATACCTCTTTCGCTCGCGGGTTTCTCTTGTTCTACGCACTCGGGTTCCATCTTGGTGGTGTTCTCTGTGTTCAAGGGCCGTTCTGGTGTTCGTTCTTGCTCTTATTTCCAAAGGCCTTTTCTATTCAGGGCTTTCGGGCAATTTATAATTTTCAGCGCTTGGTCCATCATGTCATCTGATAAGTTGGAAGATTCCTATCTCGGGTTTATCGGTAAAATTATTCAGCTTCGAGTTCTGAACTCAAATTATTTGTCAAAGGAAAAGAATCAGGGGTCATATCGATGGAGTGTTCCCAAGACCCCAAGGTGCCGAGGCTTTGTCTAAGTGGGAAATCCATGATGCTCCTGCTATGACTCGCTCCCAGCTCTGGCTGAGTCTCACCTTGTTCTCAATTTGAGGCCTATAAAACCTGCCGCTGTTATGTGGACTTATCTTTTAACACTCCAAGCACAATCAAGACAACTCGTTAAGTTTTCATTCGAGTATGAAACGGCTAATTTCACACAAGGCGGTCTCTATTTGCGAATATTTTTCCGTTTTCAAACTTTCGTAGCTGACTATTACGACATTGTTTATGCTAATGTTCCCACTACAGCTCTCTCTATTGTCCGAGAAGTGCATGCCACCACCAAGCGAGATCAATTCTTGATGAAGTTACGACCGATTTTGAAATCAAGACGCTCTAATATGATGAACCGTCATCCCTGGTCCCATCTCCGATGCTTCTCATTGGCGAATCCGTGAAAGAGCAACGTATCGTTACTCAGGCTACCATAGAACATCGGGCTACTATTAGTGCACCTGCTTCTCCTCGCTATGCAAAGACAGGGAGACATACAGAGACACATACGTACTGCTCAAAGGCTTTAGCTAAAGCTTTCGGGCCATATCGCTTCGGGATCACCACAAGAAGTTCTGTAACTACTGCAAGAAACATGGTCATATCATCTCTGCTTGCCCTATTCGCCCGAAGCGAAGCGTGGCATCGCTTATCATGCCTCCACCGTCGCTTGGGCTTCGTACGTCGCGCCGCTCTCTGCTGTTTCTTCAAGCCCTACACCTTAGCAAACCCGACCACACTCACTCCCCGAAATGGTACAATGCATGATCCATTCTCGCTTTACCGCTGGGGCTCTCGATAATTATAAAGTTTCTTCTAAGCCATGGTATTTTGACCCTGAGCCTCTAACCATATGACTAATACTGCACCTCTTTCCAATATCAGAAATTATGATGGAAATTGCAATTAACACCGCCGATGGCGCCGATCATGTTGCTGGTGATCTTTCCTCTTCCTTAACTAATGTTTATGTTCCTAACCTCTCCACAAATCTTATTTCCCCGTTGGTCAATCGTTGATAACAATTGTAATAAGTCCATTCCCGCTCGTCAGGCCATGGGCAGTGATCAAGTGTCGTGGCGTATGATCGCGAAGGCCTAAAGTGGGACGACTCTTTCCTCTTCATAAGCTCCTTCCACTTCCCCTTTATTCCTAGTTTTCCTTTACTTTCATTTGCATGTAATGTTGTTGGCTCCGCAATAAGACGTGGCATGCACGCCCAGGCCACCCAAACTCCGATGTCCTTCGTATTTCTTGTTTAATTTCCGATTATTGAAAATAAAGCATGTTCTTCTTATTGATCTTTCTTTGATTGTACATCATGCAAACTCGCAAAAGTAAAAGTTCTACCTTTTCCCATCATGCATCTCGTAGCTCCTCACAATGTTTCGAGCTTATTCACTGATGCTCGGGATTGCGACCGTTGTTTCTCAAGCGCATTACAAGTACTTTGTTACTTACTGATGACTTTAGTCGCTTATTTGGCTTATCCGAAGGCTAAGGGTGAAGTTTTCGCTTTTTCAGCTTCGCACTCCTCGAGACTCACCCTCTACCAAAGATCAAGGTCTGCGCTTCCGATTCGCTGAATACATGTCTAATGAGTTTCGTGTTTTTCTTCAAAGCAAGGATCATCTCTCACGTTTTCGCCCTTCCGACACCACAACAAACCGTTGCCGAGAGGAAAATCGCCACCTTCGATGTCGTGAAGAACTCTTTACTCAATCATCCGTTCCTCGCTGTGTGAAGCTCTTCTACCGCAGCCATTTGATCAATCGCTACTCCCTCTCCTACAACAAATCATGTTTCTCCTTTCGTCGTTCGCCATTCTCCCCTTTATATTCCGATCTTCGCATACATCTGTCAGGTTTGTTTTCAGGCATCTCCCTCCTACGAACGACATAAACTTACCGTCATCATATGTGTTTTCTCGTTATGCTATCCTCACAGCGGGCAGGCTGTTACGCATCCCCATGCTTCTCGGGAGGCTGTGTTTCCTGAATGTGATCTTCTTGAAAATCAATACTTCTTTCCATCTCATGTTCAACTGGTCATCCTCAGACCGTGATTCTTCCGCCTATTTTTTCGAATCTCCACCAATCGTTAAACTGCTCAAACCTTCCGGTTTGTGTATGAGAGACGAGTCGATATGAAACCGGCTCCACTTCCAGGCCTCCTTCCACCCGACTTAGCGCCTGATCCGCTCCCCCCGCTTCCACCACTTCTTCGCTTCACAACTCGGTCCTTCGACTCTAATCGGTACGGTTTCTTCTCCCGTCTCTTGCCGCTACTTTATCCACTATTTCCATTCCTCTGGCATAAACAAGCCATGGAACATTTAGTGTCGGGTAAATTGCAATGCAAGGCACTTCGCCACCCGAGGAGAACCACACTGGGATATTGTTCCTTCGTCTCTCCTACAAATAAACCTATCGGGAGTAAATGGGTTTTTCCTGCAAAACTCTGTCTCCGATATTTCGGATCTGCGACAAAGCTCGCCTTTGTAGCTCGGGTACAAGGTGAATACGTCGATTATGAGGGAGACATTCGCCGCTGCCAAAATGACCACTCGCTCAACCATCTTAGCTTAATATCGGTCACGCTCATGGCGACTAACATCAAATGGATGTGAAGAATTCCTTTCTTTCACATGATCTCCAAGAGAGACGGCACGGTTCTTCCCTCAGATGACTACTTCCTTCCCTCTACGATAAGCTCAGGAGCTCGCGTTTCTCTCAGACAACATGTGCTAACTGCACGGTTTGAGAAGTTTCGCAATACACTTCTTTCCTTCGCCATTACAAAGTCAATATTGATTCTCTCTTCCACACATTCACGTCTGCATAGTTATTCTCTCGTTTATGGATGATATTTATCATTACTGCACTCACCGGTGGTTTGATTACTAAGCTTCAACTAAGCATGCAACTTTCCATATGAAAGATCTCGCCGCCTCACATACTTCTTAGATTGGAAGTTCATTATCGATCCCATGATGTTCAGAACCAAAGATAAGTATATTCAAGATCTTATCACTTTCGGGTCAAGCCTGGGAGGACACTTCTTCTGCTGATATCCCGCCGAGGTAAATGTCAATACGGTGAAAGATGAAGGGGACCTTCTCGAAGAACCTACTCTCTATCTACGCCGTCAGAGCCCATCTACTGACCACTCACTCCCACCCGACATCTCCCATGCCGCTCACTTCAGCCACAATTTATGCCTCACCCCAAGATTCCATCTGGCCATAGTCACATCACCCGTTATCTTCAAGGATCACCTTCTCGTGGTTATTGTTTTTTCCACCGACACCTCTCTTTCAACTTCACGGCTTATAGTGATTGACACAGGTCCGGATATTACCACGATTCACTACAGTCAGGAGAGCTTTAAAGGATGACACTTTGAGATTTAAGAAACAGGATCAGAGCCGAACTCACTGAGCTCTATCAGGCTATGTTCACGCTCGTTCCGAAATCGCATGGCCACGTGGGTCTCCCTCGAGGAGCCTGGGTTTCCCGCACTACTTCTACCCTCTTCATGCCGATAACACTGCTATTCGCATCGCCACCAATCCCGCTTTTCCATGAACGCACCAAGCACAGTTGATTGTCATTCTATCTCGAGACACTTCTGAAAGTCGGGTGATATCTCTTCCTCATATCTCTCTCGATCTCCAAGTGGCCGATGTCTTCACCAAAGCTCTAACTCGACAATAGCATCAATTTCTTGTCAAATCAAGGTCGATCGACTTACCAAGATCAATTTGAGGATGTTACCATATACAATTTTAGGAGTTTATAATTGGGACTCATTATTAGCTATATATATTGCTACCATGTATAGATGCTAAAAACTAGTACTCAGACTCATTATTAGCCGTATTATATAGTCATCATGTATGGATGCTAAAGACTAGAATCACTACATGTATAGATGCTAAAGACTAGTAATTTATGGGAGCAGATGCTAAAGACTAGGAATTTGAGAGACTATATGTATGGCGCATCGATGGAATCAAAGGCAACTTTTCCAGAGAAACTTCTCTTCGTATTTTTCTGTTATCTAGTATTTTGACATGGAGGCTTAAAGAAAAATCTGTTTCAGCACTTACGTTCCCTATATTCATCCTATTTTCAAACCTCCCCTCTTTGGAAAATAAGAGCTAACCCCTCTTAATACCTTTATCTCTTTTAGAAACCAGCCTAGCCCTTCTCCAACCCCTTCATCTTCATTTTGAAAGCCATATAACTATAGAAATTGTTAAGGGTTAATTATTGTGATGTGCTTGAAGCTTAGAAGATATTTAGTTGAAGAATAAAGAACATCAAGAGAAGAGTTTGCCAAGTTGTGCATCACTTATGGAGATTGTGCACTCATTGCACATGTCAAGCTTGTGAAAGTCATATTCATTGGAGCAACTTTCAGAGGACTGCGTACCCTTAAAGGAGTACTCGTTATCCTTTCTTGTTTTTGTTTCACATTGAGGACAATGTTCATTTCAAGTTTGAGGGGGAAAATTCAAGAATTCAATTTTTTTTTTTCAAAAATCCAACTTTTGTATCTCCACTGCTTTAGTTGTTGTGTTATTTCGTATTATTTATTTTATTTGTTTTATGTCTCATATAAGTGAGTTCGAAGGCCTTGTCACAGCGTATGTCATTTTGAACGCAACATTTGAAAAATGGCAAATGTAAAGTGGATAAGACCCTTAGGTTTTTTTTAATGATCTGGAATTGTGTGCTTGCTTGGTATGGGTGACTTAGCTTAGTCACCCCCCTTGTGCTTCAAGAAACTATTTCTCAAGGAATCTATCACACACGTACTTTTGATCTCCCTTGTATACCTAGTCCCTAATTTCACATTGCCTCAAAAGTGCTATTTGAACCCCCTCGCTTATTGCGTGTTTTGAGCATTTTTCAGGTACTAATCGGCAATTAACCCGGATTTGCATATTAAGGTCTCGCTATTTCATCGATCGTATTGTGGCTAATTCAGAAGCCAAGCATTTATACAAAATTGTTAAGTCGATCCAAGCACGAAGAACTGAGTCGAACCTTTATTGCGTATCAAAACCGAAGGAAATAAGAGCGTAAATGGATGAAAATGGAGACTCCAGTAGAATTTTGTAGGATTATGCGCTCGTGACTCGCATTTCGCAGCCATAAATTTCCTCTTCCCGCTGCTAATTATTCATCCCACAATAATGCTCATCTCGCACTGCTGACTGCGCCTTTTACTTTACTCCTTTATTCCCTTGGCTTTCTTCCTAATATGCCCCCATTGTAATAAGATTTGCTGGGTTTTGGTATTTTGTATGAGGGTCACTATAAAACCCCTGCCAAGCACCGTAAAAATCTCTTTCATTAATAAAATCTCTTTCTACGGAAGCCACTCTCTCCCGCTCTTTTCTTCGCTTCATTTTCTCCTTTTCTTCCATCTTTCTACGTTACAACACCCTCCGGCGGGATGACAACCTCGTGAGGATGGCTGGCTATACCACTTTTCTCCTTCAAAAAGGAGGGTTACCGGGCTAGGGCTCGTGGAGGTAACTAACTGCCTTCCGCTTTCTTTTAACGTGACGCATTTACGGGTATTTATGTTCTATTTCTCTCAATCTGTGCTTAAATCTCTTAAATGTACCTCGATGGACCAAGATTTGGCAATCTTTGTGTGGTTTAGCGGACGCTACCGCTAGATCCACCGATATTCATTAATCGCCTCTTTCACACTGGTAGGGGACACTAAGATATGTATTCACTGCCGAGGAGCATTTATGCTTTGTAAATGTTGTTTTTCAAAAGGGAAAATTTTAGGGTTTAGTTTTTAAAGTTAAATGAAGATCCGATTCGGGAAATGACTATAGGTCATCCTCCCCAACGCGAGAAACAACCGAGACCTCTCGCCGCCTCTTAGGGACTCAAACCAAGAAATTTCAATGCTTCAAGGAGTTCTTTTTCATATTTTTCTTCAATTTATTTTCAATCTGCACACCATCAACCTCCACTGTTTTTACAAAATCCCAAAATCCAAATTGAAATTCACCTTTTTGAGCTCACTGTAAATCATTTATGAGAAGAAAACCCATCCCCGAAGTTCTAATCTCTAGAGCCAATTTTATACTATGCAGCTAGGCTATAGCGCAGGTTGCCTAGATTATACCTGTTGGTTCTGGTTACCTAGCTACACGTTTACGTGCGAATCAACCCCTTTACCTTGAATTCAGCTAACCTTGGGGGATTCTAACCACCTAAGTGATGGGTCACCTAAGATGATTGCCATTGAGTCCCAACCAAAGAGAGAAAAATGCAAAAACAATAGAAAAAGTGAAAAAGAAAGATAAAAAGAAAAATGTCAAAAATAGGTATGTGAATAAGAATAAGTGGTATCATCTAATTGGAATCTCGGGCACAGTTTAAGGGGCCTTTTAAAACCTAATGCCCTGAGCCAACTAGCCGGGAGTCCTTGACTTCGCTACCCGCTACATGGGATAGAAGATGGATAATTCCCGCAACCTAGGGCCTTTAAGTTTGGTTGAGTATAGTTTGAAGGAAATTTAATGTCTGGTGCCCTTAACCAACTGGTGGGGAGTCACCAATGGATCCCCGCTATGGGAACACTCATCTAAAACTTCTTAGCACTGGTTTTCTTTCATTTTTAGGTATTTAAAAATTTCAAGTATTTCGTATGAATAAAGGGTGCTGCCTCTTATCCTTTCTTAGTTAACTTCTCTCTAAATAGGTGAGTTAAGCTCCAAGTTCGAGGTACTAGACCTTGTTATACATCATCTATATTTATACTATCCACAATTAGATTCCTTGGGAAATGTCATTGAGAACTTGGGGGGTTGATTTGCTTTGCTTGCCGCCATGCTTTGCTTTGCCACGTTCCTTAGAGTTTTATAATTTAAAGATCCTAAATTTTGGTTGTGAAAGCTAATATTGTTAAATCAGGTTCATAGTTTCCTTCTTTCGCATCATATTATCACACCATCTCATTATTAGTTCGTGTCATTATCAATATGTTTTGTTTGTTTTTGAGTCATTTCTCGTCAGACACGTTTCGACAATTCTAAGTCTGGGTATTTGAGTATATAAAATATTCATTTTTTACCCTATGTTTTAATTATTTTTTAGTAGTTTCTATGTTAGATAAATGTCCTAATGCTCTAAATGTTCATCTTTGTGATTAGGTCAACCATTTGACGAAATTTGGCAAAAATGAGGAAAAATCAGCAATTTCCCACACAACATAAGCAGCAGCCATTGTATTCCGATTTTTTCAGTTTTAAGATGAGCTCAAATGACGTCAACCTTCATATGGATGGATTCTACATTTCAAGAGCTTTCCAACAATATCAAGAACACAAATTTGGAGTCCGAACGAAAAAGTTACGCAGTCAACCACGTTGTTTCACCATAAGAGAAGGCACTTTCACGAGCAAACCGTAAGAGCAACAAATGAAGATGCTATGGGTTCGCCGCAACGAAGGAATATTTGATGAAGTAGGCTACCGGTTCACCGCAGCGAACAACCCCTTCGCCGCAATGAAGGTGTTCGCCGCGGCGAAGAGGACTGCGAACCAAGGCGGACTAGAATAGAAATTTGTCTAACTTTTGGCCCATCTATAGCCCATGTCCCATGACTATAAATGGTTTTCAAGAAAAGACCAGGTTCATGACACTTTAGAAGGGTTCCTACTTGGAGAGAGGAGGGAGACTAGACATAAAGATCGGCATCACCTTTGAAGATCCGTGACTGAGGAAGAAGACTGAGAATCACACTTTCAAAGATTAGAATTCCTACTCTTACTTTCATGCTTTCTCCAAACTTATGATGTGTACACGATTTTCATTATGTTCTAAACTTACAATCTAGGTTTTTGATGTATTTTAACACAAAGCTTATATTTAATTGCTAGGTTTCTTATTCTATTGTTTCATGCAATCACTCCTTTTGATTCATACTTGATTTGTTTACACGTTGATATCCTGCCGCATTAATGTGCAGGGTCTTCTTCACGCAGATCCGACAAGGAGTAGAGAATTAGATGTCAGAATAAACCTAATTAGCTAGGTGGTGTAGAAATCATCGGTAATTGGGGGGGCGTGTGAGGTTCTTGGGACCTAAAGCATCTTTAGTACTTAGGGTTGAGCTGAGAAGTAAAAGACCTAGTATTAATTGGTAGGTTATCTGACCTTGAGAGAGGCTGATAATTAAATTAGTCAGGAATCACCAGGAAGAACTTTCTCGAGAAACAATAGTATAGGAGTCTAGTTCAAATATAAGTGAATTGTCCAATTGCACCAAAAACCCTGTAACTTCATTATCTCGAGAGACCCTAACTTACAATCAAAATCTGCTAGTTTTACAATTAGGTATTTTAATTTAGATTTTGCTCAAAATCATCACAATCATTCATTCGATATTAGAGGTAGGCTAATTTTTTGCATTTCTAGTATCGTGTCTCCTCCCGTGGATCGATCTTTTGTAATGCTCGCACACCGTATTACTTGACAAGCGTATACATGCGCGAATTGGCATTAATTGCATACCTTATTGCATATTTTTATGCACAAAACACAAATACACCTATCATATACCAAGTTCTAAGTACCATTGTTATCTAAAACTTGCATTTCTTCCACCATAGCACTATGCCAACCAGGGTGAGATAAAGCTTCACGGACATTGTTAGGCAGAGAGATAGAATCCAGGGATGCAATAAAAGAACAAAATGAGGACATTGGTGAACACACTAATGTTTACCTTTACGAAGAGCAATAATAGGAAGATCATCACTAGAGATTGGATATAATGTCGAAGCAGCTGGTGGAGGGCTTGAGACTGGGGGGTGTTGGCATTGAGTGTAGACCTGAGTGATAGGAGGCTTTGTTAGAGGAGGAACATAAGCAAGAGTTAGCGAGACAAGAGTATAAACGAGCAAATCATCATTTTCCCCCTGACTAGTATGGATCGGGTCTTGAGAAAAAGGAGTATTCTCAAGAAAGGTAACATCTGCAAAAACTAGGTTCCTACGAAGACTAAGACAATAACAGCTATACCCCTTCTGAACTCGAGAGTAACCAAGGAAGAAGATACACTTCAATGACTTAGGATCGAGTTTAGATACATGCGGACGAACATCCCGAACAAAACAAGTACACCCAAATACTCAAGGGTCAATGGGAAACAAATATTTATAGGGAAAGAGGGTTTGAAATGGAGTGGCCCAATTCAAGATAGAGGAAGGCATTCAATTAATCAAAAAACAAGCTATGGAAACAGCATCGACCTAGAAATGCTTGGGCATGGGCATTTGAAACAATAAAGCCCGAGCGGTTTCAAGGTGTCTATTTTTTCTTTCAGTAACTCCATTTTGAGGAGTATCAATACGAGATGTCTAATGAAGGATGTCATTCTAAAGCATGAATGACTAAAATTGTTCAGACAGATGTTCTTTAGCATTATCACTTCTCAGATTTTGAACATAAACATGAACCGAAAAATTTCTGCGCAATGTATATGAGCGAAAATAACTCCAGTAATTTTTCATTAAATATAAATCAAGTTGTTCGTGATCAATGACAAACGTAAATAAATATCGAAACCCAATTAGGGACAATCGACATGGACCCCACACATTCGAACGACCAACCTCAAAAGGAGCCGTAAAGCTCTGGTTATTGACTCTAGAACTCAAATGCACACAATGAAGCTTAACATATTGACATGACTCACAGTTCAATGAGGATAGACTAGAAAACTAAGGATATAGCTTCTTCAATAAAGAGAGACAAGGATGACCCAAGCAACAATATAATTCGAATAGGGCAACAACTCCAAAACAAGCAGACTTTGGCACCTTTGTTTCCAGGATGTAGAGACCCCCAGACTCACGTCCTCTACTAATAATCCGCTTCGTCAAAAGATCCTGAATCAAACACACTGGAAAGAAATGAGATACCGTACCAGCATACAGTGAGTTTACCCACTGAAATTAAATTAAAAGAGAATTATGGTAAACCTGCGATTGTGAGAGGATGAATCGGTCTCAATCTAAGGACACAAGATGTTGACCCATCTGCAAGGGTAACAGTAGAGATAGAAGAGTGTGGCTAAAACATAGTAAATAAATTGGAATTACCTGCTATGTGATCTATGACTCCAAAGTCAATGACCCATTTGGAGGAAGAGGAAATAAGACATGTGTTAGGTTTACTTGACCCGGCAAGCATAGTGCTAGGAGTAGAGACACCCTTCAATGATTCATGAACATACGGAAACCTTCGATTTCTATTCTGCAACTTCCTACAATCCCAGATACGCCTAGATTATGTTAATAATAACGACACACAACACCGCTCGAGGGTTTCTCGTTACCTTAAGGGTGATCTAATCCAAACAAGTCTCTAAGAATCCAAAATGTTCAAAAGATAGGATTCTTGCACAAAAAAGACCATAATTCCACAGAAAGCACCACTCGAATAGAATTTGGCTCTACAATCCTCAAAACACTTGTAGATGCCACAATATCACAAAACATTCACGTAGTAACCACGAGCCCAAATATCCCTCGAAAACCCTGTGATCCGCAACAACAAAATCCCCTCAAAACCCTAAACAGCCGGGAAGTAATGCCACAAACCACCTCAATAGGTTCCTAGGAGGGAGACGCCCCTCGTCGTGGTTGCCGGAGGTCGACTAGAGGTTTCACACACCCCCACGTGCAACGTGTGTGAAATAGGGCAGAAAGACAAAAGCGACGCGTGAGCCACACGTGCTTAGTTGCTGGTCATCGGACTGGTGGAGAGGCTCATCGGCGGCCGACGCTCCTCCCTATGCCGACGGTAAGGTCCCATGTTCCATCGGGATGCGTGTTTAAAAAAACACACCCCTGCCTTGCAAACTACTGCCGAAATTAGAATTTCTCTAAGAAATTCCTCAATCCTGATCCCTAGGCTTTGATACCATGAAGAGAGAATTAAAGAGAGGAATTGGAGGAAAGAATTCCTTGTGTTTTTCATTGATCCATTATGAATATATATATATACACACAAAAGCCAATCTAACATTTCTAATAGATTAGGACTCTATAAGACAAGTTTCCTAATAGGTTACAACTCTATATATAAAGTAGATATATGCTATAACAATTACAAAGAAAAAAAAATTCATCATATGAATCAAAATATCCTCATTATAAAAAGCAATCCTATTTCTTTCATGTCACATTGCTCAAAAGAAGCATAATGAGGCTGCCATCCAAGCCATTTTGTGTTTCTAGTATACAAAAGATTCATGCTAACTAAGAGAAGTGCCTCTAATGGTCAAAGAAAATATCCACTTCACTCCAACAAGGGCTAACACAATTCCCCATGACACTTAAGCCTTTTGAGCAATGTACTAAGATGTGATCAAGAGTCTCTTCCTCAGCACAACAAAGGAAGCATATGTTAGGTAGGACTCTTCCCCTCCTTTATTATTGATCCAACGTCATCACTTTGTTTCATGAATCTTCCCAAGCAAAAAGCCCCATCTTAATAGGAACAAGAGTTCCAAATGAAGTTATATGGAAACAGGACCGCACTTGTACAATGTAAAGCCTTGTAGAGGGACTTGACGAAAAAACTCCTATCCTTATACTCTTTCAAAAGCATCTTATCATCCTCACTAGATAACACCCTCTTGCCTTGAAAAGTTTGAAGAAATCGCTCCACCTCTAATTCTCAGTCAATGAAAATCCTAGAAAAACGAGGTGACAACCCTCCCTCCCCACTTGAAAAGTCCCCAATGTCTACCACTATTGCCTCTTTGCTAGCTAGCATTGCAAACAAAGATAAGAAATAAACACTCAAGGCTACCTCCTTGCACCACTTATCCTTCTAAAACTTCACTTTTCCACCATCCTCAACATAAAAAGCTACTTTATCAAGTGAAGTATCTCATTCCTTCCTAATCTCCTTTGAAAACCCTACCCTATAAACAGCCTTTTACTTCCCACATGCATCAACCTGCTTCTTCCAACCCAAACTTCTACTAATGTCATCTCCTCAAAGTGAACCTCTCTCATTAACAAAACTCAAATTTCGACTTGTACAAAAATGCTCTATTAAGTGCGAAGAGACATAAAAAACCCAGGCCACTTTTTTTTTTTTCTTGAACAAACAATCAACCGCTCAACAATATGATGTTTTTTATCTAAAGCACCCCAACCTAAAGAAAATCCCTTTGAAACCTAGCTCATCAAGAAACTTGGAAAACCTTCTCATAGTTGAAGACACACTTCCTCCCGTGTTTTGCTCACTAGGTAAGCAAATCACATTAAAATCTCCCCCCACACACCACAAATCATTCCAATTACCCCTTATAGTCCCTAACTCTTCCTCCCCACCCAATTCTTCTCATCACAATTCTACACATGAATTTAGAATTCACAATTTGCCTCATGAGAAAGGAAAAAAAAACTGACTGTACAAGGTAGAGGGCTCATTCTGAAATGAGAAATCCGGTATTGAAGAAATTTGTGTGCAACCAAAGACTATCATAATTCAGGCGATTATTCTGTTAAGGATTAGTTTCCTAATCCATTTAGGAATATTTTCCTTTTTTCCTTTTCTTTTTAGTCTCCTAATTAGACTCTAACTTTGTTTCCTTTATTTGCTCTAACGCTTAAGAGTATAAATATGTTCCCTCACTTTGTTAATCAATGAATATCAAAGAGTTATTTTTCTCTTCATCTGAGCCCTCTTCCAAAGAAATTTCCCTTCTCCTAAGCAGCCCTCTTCTTGATGTACCTCTATATAACCTCTTTCCAAAGCAGCCTTCCTAAGATCTCTTCCGCGATTGACAAGGATTTAGTTGTATACTAATTCCAAAGTGGATACATCTAGTGGTTGTCTCACCTACTAAGACCAATTCATTGTAGCTAATTCTTGACGACTCATCTAGCGGACCATGTCTCACTGCTCACACTAACTCGCAGTGCCAATTTCAGCACTATCTAGTGATCGGTCTCACTACCACATCAAATCCATCGCAGACACCCCAAGCCTGACATTGTCACCGCATTGTCGCCGGCTATCCAATGACTTTTCCCCAAATGACCCGTGCTCCATCCATCCGATACGACAAGACATACGTAAATAAAGTTTTACATCACCTATATGCTCCAGCCTTATGGAGTGTTAAGGATTAGTTTCCTAATCCATTTAGGAATCTTTTCCTTCTTTCCTTTTCTCTTTAGTCTCCTAATTAGAATCTAACTTTGTTTCCTTTATTTGCTCTAACACTTAGAGTTTAAATAGGTATGTTCCCTCACTTTGTTAATCAATAAAAATCAAAGAGTTATTTTACTCTTCACATACTCTTTTTTTTTTATTAGAAAAGAAAAATAATATATTAAAAAAAAGATAAGATTACAAAGGAAGGAAGAGGTTTCCTTTCTACAGTACAAGAACTTTCAAATCCAAAGCTAGGGCGAAGAATTACACCCTCTTTGTGATCTAGGTGTAAGTGAAGAGGAACCCCTTGAAAGGCCTTGGTACACGAAACCCACAAAGATGAATAAAAGTAAAATAGATCCCACACCTCCCTTTCAACTCTCTCTTTGTTTGGAAAATTCTCGCATTTCTCTCTTGCCAACAAACCATACGAAAGAGACATGCAATCTTCCATAAAGTTTTGCCTACAGAGGAATTTCCTAATCTCTAAGCGATGATAAACGGTCTTCTATGCTCCTTGGGAGAGAGCCGCTATTCTTGCTAAGTTGAAGAGTTTATTGCCACTACATAATTGAAAAGGACAATGAAGAAAAGGTGATCAATGTACTTTCCATCTCCTACGCAAAGGATCATACTTGGGGATTGAGGAGTCTATAAGGTCGTCTCAAGCTATGGCAAATCGTGATGTTTACCTTCTATGACTTCCCATTAAGCAAGGCCTTAGCCTTTGAAGGGCTTTTAAACTCCATATAAATTTAGTAGGTGAAACAAAAGAGAGTGAGGAGGCCTTAGATAAAGCCAAGCAAGATTTGACAGTAAACACACATGTGGATGACAAAGACCGACCTCTTGAATCTATTGTAGAAGGGGATAGATGCACAAAACCAAGAGAAAGCAAAAGCCTCTGGAAGTGTTCAATTTAAATTATACGTAAGATTACTGCTTAAAGTAGGTTGAGGTGGAAGGAGGAAAATACGAGAACCAAATGGTCAAATTTCTCGAAGAATGACTATACGAGATCAAGTATTATTGCCTGAGAGTGGTTGAATCCACTAACCATAAATCTTCCCAAATTTTAATTTTCTCCCCATTCCCTACCACAAGACGAGTATGATGAATGAATGAATGAAAATATTGAGCTATAGCTTTCCAAGGACATTTGTGAGACCATCTAACCACCATATTAGCATCCCATCGGTTTGGATGTGTCCCATAAATACCGGCTATAACCTCATGCCAAAGCTCACTACTTTCTCTAGGAAACCTCCATAGCCATTTTCCCAATAGTGCACGGTTCCTCAAGGATATCTTCCCAAAACCTAGATCTCCTTGCTCCTTTGATCTACACCTGACCTCGACTTAAGATGATCCTTCTTACACTTACATTACGGACCAAGGAAGTTTCTCTTGACTTCTCAAGTCTTTGCTTCTGAAGCCTAGAATCCTAAAGGGATAAAAAATAACTAGGAATGAGACGGCTGAATGGATCAAAAATAATTCTCCCCTAAATGACAAATAGGCCTTTTTCCGTCATTAACCTTCCTAGCCACTTTTTCGACCGCCGGATCCAAAGCCTATCGAGTTTGGATTACCTAAGGTAAACCTAGATAGAGACCATTAGCCGCCGTCTTGACAATCTAGGCTGAAGCTGACCAGAGACCATCTCTTGATTAGTATTTAATGGCCACGTGGAACTTTTCTCTAAGTTTATTTTCGAATCGACTACCCAAAAAACTAGAAGGATGATCTTGAGGTGTAAAAGTTCTAAAGAGACCTTAGAAAAAGAAAATGGTGTCATCATGCTTTGGAAATAGACACTTTAGTCCTATATCTTCCAACTAAGAATCCTCGGTCAGGCCCTCTCTTCTACCACTAAAAAATCATTCTACTTAGAATGTATCGTACTAAGTGAAAAAGAAAGGGGGAAAGAGGGTCTCCTTATCTCGATCCTCTAGATGCTTTAATCCACCCCTTAGCACTTCCATTCAAAAGGATTGCAAAACTTGTAGAGGATAAACAGCCTCTCATCCAAGATCTCCATTTTAGGCTAAATCTTGGATTACAAGACATGCTTGAAGCTGATCATGATCATATGCCTTTTCAAAATCGATTTTAAATACAATTCCTTCCTCTGGATCTCCCAGATCTCTTTTCATCCACCACTTCATTGGCTATTAAAGCGCATCGAAAATTGCCTCCTTGACAAAGCCCCTTGAGCTAGAAATTGTCTCATGGATAACTTTCTTGACCCCTTAGTAAAACCTTAATATTATCTTATAAAGACTTGTAACGAGCTAATAGGTCTAAATCCAGAGCCTTGTGAGGCTGGCTCTTCTTTAGCCTGAGTGCTATGAAGGTGGCATTAGTGCTTTGATTTATTATCAGGCTATGGAAATCTTGAAATACCTTCATTAGATCCTCTTTGATTACATCCAACCTCTTGTCTGATACCATAGTAAACCATCGGGACTCGGGGCCTTATCCTTTTCGGTTGAAGGCGCATGCGCACCTCCTCTTGAAGGGCCTATGCAACCATTCAACACTGCATTGCCAGAATAGGGGACGATCTAATCCTTACATCTTCAAGAATTTCTTTCAGGTTTAGTGTAAAGCCTTATAAAATATTTCAGAATCTCTTTTGAAATGTCATCACTGCCACTTAGATTCTCTCCATCTTCAGTCACCAAAGACTTAATGAATTTCTTTTTCCTCCTTCCATTTGCCACTCTATGAAAGAATTTAGAGTTACTATCCCCTTCTTTGATCCATTTAATCCTAGAACTTTGTCTCCAATGAACTTCTTCCTTTAACAAAACATCCCCTAGCTCTTTCTTTCTCAAATTCCTCAAACAAAAAATATCCTTCTTGTTCTAACAAATCAATTTTTTCAATGTCCAAAATAATAGTCAATTTCCTTTCCTTCAAGTCTCCAAAAACTGCCTTATTCCATATTTTGGCACAGCTTCACAAATTTTAATTTCCTCGTAAACATGCCATTCCCGCCCCATCCTGTAGCCCTCCTTACCATGTGAAAAACTACAAACTCTGAATGAAGCAACCACATATTCTCAAATCTGAATGGTGTTGGCCCACTTAGAAAGATTAGTATCTAAACAAATTGGGTTTGTGATCAGAGGTCCATCTTTTAGTAAAGCCTCTTGGAGTCTGATGAGGGAAGAGATTATCACTCAAATAGAGACAAAAATACGGCCAATCTCTTGCAAATAGGGACATCACATGGAATTTGATTAAGTGAAAGAAGTGTTTCTAAGAGGGGATCGAACTCTAATTCTGTAATCAGCTCATCAAAGCGTCTCATGTTCAAAGTAATCCTAGAGCCACCCAATTTCTCAACAAACCTCCTTATCACATTAAAATCCCTTCCTACACACCACTTTGGGTAAGCAAGACCATAAAGATCTTGAAGCTCCATCAAAAAATCCTTCCTCCAAAGTGGGTTAATCGGACCATAAGCTAGACAACGAAGAACCTTCCTCCGCGGACTCGACTTCAGAAGCAGAAAAAGACCCGCACCTTTTCCGCGCCTCAAACTTGTTTGAATCCCAAATTATCTGGCCTCCTAATGCCCCACAGGCTAGAAGCGCGATCTCTGCCTCTCTCTCAGTGACAGCCTTTGTCAGTTTTCTCTCTTTGTTTCCTGAAGCATCACAATATTTGGATCTTGGGAGCTTAAGAAACTTTTGACCAAACTCCTCTATTTCTTAGAATCCAAGCCTCGAACATTCCAACTTATAATCCTCATAAAAAACTGCATAAACCCAAGACTCTCCTAGACACATTCGCCTTCAGTAGTTGGCGCTCTTAGTCTGACCTTTCTCTCCTAACATGTCTTATCTTGAGAAGCAGCTTCCCTACCTCTAAAAGTTGAGCCTTCATGATCTTCCTTTGTAATTCTAATTCCTAAACCCTCCAGAACTGACTATACTTTGTCCTTTTCCGGAGATGATAGATACAGACTTGAAAACCTTAAGGAATAAAATTGTCCAGGTCTTGGATAAATACTCTTTTTGAGACATCGTGCACTTCTAGGTTGCTATTAAGTCTCTCGGGACCAGAATCTTCTTTTAATAAGTGATTAGAAGCCTTCTTAAAGGACTCCACACCTTCCGTTATGGGAATGCCAACCATGGAATTAAAGACAGCTCCACCACAGTCCATTTGTGACTCCTTCTAGGAATTTGGTTGGGATAACAGGGGCTAGAGGTTGAAAGACTCAGAACACTAGGGAAGAAGAAATAAATGGAATTGAAGAAGAAGGACCTAGCGTCCCTTCAGGAAAGGCCTTACGGTTTGGAAATCTTGGAAGAAATGCCTACGATGACCTCTGAGAGCTCAGGAACCGTTTCCCTTCATCCCCTCAATGTCTTCCTTTGCTAAAATGGAAGGAGAAAACCTACGCAAAGAACAGGTTTTTCGGTGACCGAAATCCCTCGAAATCTTATTCTTTTTTGACCCGCTTCCACGAAGTAACAAGCCGTTTCTCTCAAAACTGAGGCAAACTAGAAGGCTCTTGGCTTCCTTTTCGTAAGAATTTCTCCTCGAGTGAGCCATGGACTGCTCGTTGAGTGAGGAGAATCGATGGCTATTATGGGAGCCACTTTTCTCCACATGGGTTGGTCTTTCCAAGGTGGAAGAGACTTTTTCTTTGCTCCAGGCTTGTGATAAATCATTGACCTCTCTTCCTCTTGAGCCTTAATTGGATGGACCTTTTAAGCTAAAAGCCTCTTTGCTCTTGGCATTTAAAAAGTTCTCTCTGGGTTTAGCTATTATCTTAGGCCCAACATTAAAGTTGGGTCTTGTTAAATATGGGTTCTCTTTCTTCCGTCCCTTGCCCAAATTCCTATTTTCTTGCCCATCCATAGCTTAGTTTAGGATTTGGTATAAATCGAAAGAAGTCTCGGATGTTGTCAGCTGAGAAAAATGAAATCCCTATTATTATTTTCCACCGAGAAAATTATTCTCCTATCTACATTACATATTGGACTTATATATATAGGACTCCTGTCTGATAAGACAATAAGGAAAAGGCGTACAATATCTAACACTCCCCTCAGTGAACATATATGTCATATGCACCCGAGCTTATTACAAATGTATTTAATTCTAGGACCTGCGAGAGATTTAGTAAAATGTCACGCTGGTTGATCATTTGGATTGACAAAACTAGTAGCCATACATCACGATCACGATCTTCTCTCTAATGATGGTAGTCGACTTGATGTGTTTGGTCCTTTTCATGAAGGAAGCGGATTGGATGCAATGTCTGGCGAGCTGGTTATCACGAGATGAGCTTCATCTGTTCATCCCTTTCAAATCTGACTCACGGAGAAGGTGTCTCGATATATGAGTTCACATGTTGCGAGGCCATGGCTCGATACTCGGCGGCGCTAGATCTAGCCCTTTACATGTTGTTTCTTCTTTCTTGGGATGTTAGGTTACCGCTGATGAAAACAGATTTTGGGAAGTGGAGCGTCTATACGTGGGTGAGCGGTGATACGCATCTGTGTAACCAATAACCTGGGTGTGACCTCTATTCTCGTACAACACACCTTGACCTGGTGTACTTTTAATATATCGAAGAATGCGGATTACAACATCCCAATGGCTATCACATGGTGACTGTAGGAATTGACTAACAACACTTACCGGAAGGAAATGTCGTAGAGTAATGGTGAGATAATTCGGTTTACCTCTTAGGTCGTCGATATCTCGGGATCTCGTAGACTCCGCGTCTGGTCTGAGTTTGACATTAGGATCCGTAGGAGTGTCGTGGGTTCTGATCTAACATAGGTTTCTTCGAGATGTCTAAACGTACTTAAGTTGGGAGAGGACTACAGGAGGCTGGATTAGTCTCGATTCCAGTATTGAGTTTACCTGAGTCTTTAGTTTGAAGTGGGTGAAAAGATGTTGCTTTAGTTTGAATACCATCACGATCCTTTGCTGTAATGACGATGTCATCCACATAAACAACCAGTCAAATACTGCTTTGCCCAGAAGAATTATGATAAAAAAGCTGAATGATGCAACTGTACTACGAAGCATGCAAATTCTTGAACAACGAGAACTTCATGGCGAACCATGCTTTCGAGAGATTGTTTCAAGCCATATAGAGACGTGGCACTTTTCATGAGACTCCCACGAGCTGACAAAACCGGTGGTTGCTCCATATAAACTTCCTCGGGAATCACCGTGAAGGAAGGCATTTTTAATATCGGCGAAAAGCGGCGGGGAACACATAGCAGCCATGGAGAGCGGACGGATGAAGCAATCTTGCGGCGGGGGAGAAGTGTCACCATAATCGAGAACCGTAAACTGAGTATATCCTTTAGCAACTGGCGCGGGCACTTAGGCGATCAGCACGACCATCAGGACCAACCTTAGCAGTGAATGACGGCAGCCAGCCCCGGAAACTTACCAAGCGGCAAAGCGACAAGATCCCGAGTGCCGGTGGGTCGCGAGCTTGACCATTTCATCTACCATTGCCTGTCCTTCGGCGGATGGGAAAAGTACCTCATTGGTGTTCTTAGGAAGAAAGCGGTGGAAATATAGTAAACAAATGCGAGTAGGTGGAAGATGTCGTAGCTTCGAAAAATTGTAAATAGGATGAGGGTTGCTAGTAGAGCGATTACCTTCCAGAAGCGATGGGCGAGTCATCGATGCGGGCGAGGGTAGGGTAGGAGAAGGCGAAGGGAGAGAAGTGAGGTCAACAGGGGCCTCCAGCGAGAGGGGAGAGGAACAACGGCACGAGGACGCGATGATAAACTGAAGGGACGGGAAGATAGTCGGCAAATCTAGGCGAGGAGATGATAGGAAGGGGTAAGACTTGATGAAGGGCTCGGAGGAGGAAGAGGAAGAAGGAGTCCTCGAAGAAGGTGACGCATCGGCGGAGAGAAAGTATCGATGGTCGGGAATAACAACGATAACCGCCCGAGAGTCGGGAGTAGCCTAGGAAGATGCATTTCATGGCCTTGGTGAAAGCTTGTCTTGTCCTGGAGTGAGAATATAGACAAAGCAAGTCTGACGAAGCTACCGAGGAGGAAGGAAATAAAGAGGTTGGTCGGGAAAGAAGGGAATGGGGAATCGGGCATGTAATACGGATGAGGGCATACGATTAATCAAATAACAAGGTACATGGGACGGCGTCCCCCCCAACGAAAGGAACATGATAGTGGAGAGGAGAGTGTGGTGTCTCGATAAGATGACGATTCTTACGTTCGGCTACCCGTTTTGTTGAGTATGAACCTGAAAGGCGATGAAGGATCAGTATTTGGGACGTAAATGAAATAAAGGGTGCGAAAAATATTCTGGGCATTATCACTCACGTAACACCACGAATAGAAATATTGGTAGGTAAGAATTTCGACCATAAAATTCTGGAAAATAGAAAATAACTGTTTCAGTTTTCATTAAAGCAACAAAGTGCATCGAGAATAGTCATCAATGAAAGTGGCCAATCTTGGCTTCAAAGTAGGCCTTGATCAAATGAGGACCCCCCAGCCTTCAGTGTGGACAAAAAGGTCGAGATGTTGCCCAGGTGTGTGGCTGCGAGGAGCGAGACACGAGTATGTTTCTGGTGACGGGACTCACACATGAGTGGCGACAAAGTTGAAAAAGCAGAGGAACCATCTTACGGAACTTAGAAGACTAGGGTAGCTAGGATGTTGTGGATGAGGTGGAGCATCGGTGGAAGGCATAAGCTGCGGGAGATGATTGCGAGGTGAGGTGATAGAATACTGTGACTCACGTCAGGTACGTCGTCTTCCCATTACTCCGATCTGAGTCTAAATTGCTCAAAGATAATGGAACGGTTAAAGTCACGAGTAATTTCTTGATAAATAAGATTAAGGGACACTCGGGAGTATAAGGACGAAGTGAGAGGTAGGAAGGAGAGGATAGGCAAACCAATACCTTTAGCCACAGTTTGAGAACCATTAGCTAAAGGTAGCAGGGTAAAGTAGAAATTGTAGTAAGAGAAGAAAAGATCTTTATTACGAAAATGTGATCGGAAGCACGAGTCTAGAATCCGAGGTCGAAGATGTATGAGTAAAACGAGCGGAGGCATTAGGTCACAGACAACGGAGGCATGGTGGCTTGGGCGATAGCGAAGATAGGCATCATGCTCTTGTCGATGGGGGGAACACCACGAGATGTGCGGGGCTCGAGTGCAGAGTGGTGAGTCGGGAGGAAATCGGTAGGCCACGTGCGGTCTTGGGGCGTCGTCTGTTGATAACAACGATCACGGGTGTGGCGAGCTTATTGCAATAGGTCTTGATGAAGACGTTGTCGACCTCCCTAGGTACCCTTGCGTCCTCCACGAAGGTTAGTATGAGAAACTAACACGAAGATCTAAAGTATCGGATGGCAAAGTACGTAGTAAGGGCGAATACAGGAGGAGGCGACGAAACACATCATCGAGGCGGGGCGATGGGCGCGAGAGTCGATCTCGGAGGGTCTGAATCCAGGACGGAGGCGATGAGTGTAAGGACCAGAAGAACATCAACTGCGTTTGTTGAGCCGGCGTCAACGTGAAGCATCGATATCGAGAACTCCTCCTTAAGAGAGCAATCGGCCCGATATAGTGGGTAGATCGAAGTATGCTTTGTTGGCCGGATATTATGATAGCGAAAACTGACCTTAAACGTGGATATCATTCATGTATAGAGCTTTTGCACGATTCGAAACTTAGAACATGTCTTGTAAGCGAAGATGAAGCGAAAATTTTGGATCGACCAGAAACGCCATAATACATTTACGTAGTTTATTAAATACATTTTAACTGGGTGCACCTTGTCGACCTTGGGTATCAGCATCCTCAGGTGTAATAAGATGATCCTCGTAACCACGTCCCGTGAACGAGTTCCACAGTACGACGGAGAGATAATTCTCCTTTACCGATCAATTTTACGATGTGATAGTAGGAATCCGGAGATATGATAAAAATAGAATTTTTAGTTGCCGTATCCATAGCGGAGATTGAATACGTTTTGGATTGAAGAGTATGCAGAGGGGCGAATCCGCAGGTACGTGGAGCTTGAAGATGAAAGAAAAAGAGGATCAAGCTGTGAAAGTGATGGCGTTGGAGCGAGAAGCAAAGAATTCGAGGCCGGAGGGGGCGCGGAGGCAGGTGTAGGTGGAGGAAGGAGTGCTCGGGTTGGACCAGGATTGCAGAACACGAGACGGCGTCGGACGACCACAGTGTGGAGTCAGATCAGGAGGAGAAGGAGCCCGCGCCAGCGTTGCTGCCTCCACGGCCGGCGCGTGGACGTGGCTGCAGGAGAAGAGCCAGCGTGACGGCGCGTGTGATCTGGTTCCGGCTGGGTGGCCTCGCGTGTGAATCGGCCGTGCGACCGAAATGTGGTTTCGACCCAGAAGGCTTCACGGAGTCGCTCGCGGCCGGTGGCCGACGGCGGCCGGCGGCGTCTGCTTGGCAGTCCGGCCCGACGGAGAAGGAGATCGGAATGAAACACGATCAACTGAAAACAAAATTAGGTTTTCTCTTTGGCTACGATACCATGTGAAGAGAAAAATAAAGAATCTAATATTTATTATTTTCCACATAAAAATTATTCTCTATCTACATTACATATTGGACTTATATATAGGACTCCTGTCTGAGTAAAACTGATAAGGAAAAGTGTCTGATAATCTAACATCCACTTTATCTCCCGTTAAACCGCAATACACATATTTGCTGGAGCTTGGCTGAGCTCCATCCCCTTGTTGCCTAGGCTCTTCTCTGGCAGTCGACTCGGTCATTCACGGAACTCTTTCTTTCTTCATTCCCGACAGGTCATCAGCTGTGAAGGTCCGTTCTCCATCTTGGACCTCTGCTCCCGTGCGGTACTTTCCTGGCTTAGGATGCATTTCACCGAGTCTAACCTTTGTCAAATCCATCAGCTTCAAAGTCTCCTTTGTCACCTCTGTAACTCTCCCCCATTTCTACACTATGCACCTCAATTGAGTTTCATCCCAAAGGTGAAAAAGTAGCCTTCTCAATTCTAATCATCCACGCCGAAATTTCCCAAGATCTGTGGAGTTCTCCCTCGACGACCATTTTCTTAAATAAACAACCTCTCCATTAACCTTCACCATGACTTGGTCTAGAAGCCATTCAACTGTCTTCCTTGACTCCAAGAAGAAACAACCCTTGTAATCTAAAAAAGGGTTTATAGATATCATTCTTTTTATCCCCAAGAATCTTGCAATGGTCTTCCCCTCATTAAACCAGTCCGTACCCAGATTTGTTCTTTCACAATTACTGCTCTCTCCCATTTTCCAACTGGCATTAAAGCTCCTCTCCTTGGCCCACCTTCTGTAGCTACCTCTGCAAAGGTACGCAATCCCCTAGAATACTCCACCTTGGGCTGTGGATCTTGAAATACCTCCTTTTGTTTACTGATACTGAAACTCTGCACAGAAATGAGAGCCTCCTCTAAAGCTTTCCATCCTCCTCCTCCTTCGCCTTCAGGAACTACCAGCAGAGAGTATTTTTGATTAGTTGCAAACACCATGATCTTAATAAATCTTCCACTTTTGTTGAAACAAATTTCCAGCACGAGTCTTTGTTTTTCCCCTGTACTTTTTGATAAAACCCAAAAAATCCTTCAATTCAATAGCCTTCTGCAACTGTTCCCGCATCCAAATTATCTCCTCTCTTTCAAGACCCACTGAAGAGATATGGCCTCTACTTTTTTCTACTATCGAAACCCACATTCCTCCTTGGATTCCTTCAAACTTTACCTCAATCCTATTCTTCTCCACCTAGAAGCACACCTCTTTCCTCTCCATTCTAGTGCTCTCCCTCAGAAAGTAGTCTCTCCAAGACATCGAGTTTCCCTCAATTTTCCTCTTCACATACTCTTTCAATGGAAATGCTTTCTAGGACCAATACTAAGACAACTCAAGGGTCAGCTTTAGGTTGTGAACATGGCAGCCAACTTGAGGTTGGAAACTTGTCTGAGATTCAGGGGCTGGTCATGAAAAATTGCTGGAATAATTCAGGAATTCATGAGTTTTCGTTATGCAACCCAATAATAATGAATAAATGTTCACTAAACCACCAGGATTGATTAACATCCGTGAAGTAGGTGTCAAAAAGCATGTGCAGTTGCACAACAAGGGAACAAAACTTTAAACCATTAATCAAATTTTTGAAGCCAGATTTGATAACTAAATAGGCAAACTTCTAAGTAATATAAAGATTAACATCAATTCATGCATTAGAAACACAGGTACAAAACATACAATCAAAGGAAATTGCTAGGAAGTTATAAGTTATTGGCAGCAACCACAGAAGTAACCAGGTTACACACTTAGTATCATATTAAATGACATCAATTCATTGACTATCAGAAGAATAAAAGTAAAAAAGTAAAACAGGATAATACAACAAAGTAAAAGATATACACAGACAAATGCAACTGCGACAACAAACTACCACAAAAGCCCTAGACTACATAAGCTTACTTTGGAGAAAAAGCAACCACAGAGTTCAGGAGCGCGATACCATCTAGTTGCCACATAATCCTTCAAAATGTAGGTAAGTTACACTCATCCTGTTAAGACAACACCAAAGTTCATAATTTCATTGAAAACAAACAGATACATACAGTCCAAAAGATAGCTGTTGGGGCATCATTAAATGACACTCGAGCAAGCCCAAAATCACAAATCTTCAGTTTGCAGTCTGCATTAGCAAGTATATTTTTCGGCTTTAAATCTCTATGGAACACATTTGCTGCAAAATTAAGACAATCTTACTGGTCACGGGGAATATTAAACCAAATGAAATTTGATAACGACACAATTTTAAATAAAGGTCCAACCTGTATGTATATATTTTAGAGCTCGAAGAAGCTGGTATAAGAAAAATTGATAATGCTCGGGAGTGAGATTATCATTTGCCTTAATTACTTGGTGAAGGTCAGATTCCATCAACTCAAAAACAACATAAATATCTTTAAATTCTCTTCGAGATGGAGGAAGCATTATATTCTTTATTTGTACAATATCAGGATGCCTAAGCAGCCGAAGGAGCTTGATTTCTCTTAGCATGCGGGTGGCATCAGAAACATTTTCAAAAACATTATTGATCTTCTTTATAGCTACCCTCTCTCCAGTGTGAGTATCAACTGCAGATGCAACAACGCCATAACTTCCTTTGCCAACTACCTCTTGGATTTCATATTGAGTTGCTTCACCATATTCTGTGAAGAATTCTTTGTCAAGCATGCTCTGAGTTTAACAAATTAATATCAGTAACCCTCAAAGAGAAAATGCAAGTATAAAGAAAACATAAATAGAAGGACCAAAAAGAAACCTTAAGAAAGGGAGAATGGGATGGACACATTGAGTGGATCAAGTGCCCTTAGGAGCAACTGGCCACAAGATCTTCAATTTCATCAACATCTAATAAATTTGGTTTGAATCAAATGATCCAACATCATTAATGAAACTGATTTTTTATTTACTTGACCTACGCAAGAAAATTACAAGATCGTATTTCTGTATATATGAGAAGATGTTTTAGTTATTCAATCATACGTGATTGGATCACTGGTGCACGGTGGTAGTGTTTTATAGTGGCACCAAGCATGTCTTAAGGTGTAGTCTATCAAGTCACATCTTCCATGTTGAAAAAGAAAATGAGAAGTGTATTAATATTCAAAAATATTTTTAGAAAGAAAGATGCTTTAAAAGAAATGCAAAGTCGGAAATTCAAAGCCAGAAATTCAAAAATAGTTTCATCAAGCATGCTATTACTTGTTATTTCCATATCTACTTTACACTTCTGTTAAAGGCACGATATTCATATTAAACCTAAATCCAACACGCTTGATCTTTTAGGAGAGTAGGTTGTTTAACATGATATCAGAGCCTGGTTTGGCAGGAGATTGTGGGTTCTAGTCACCTCTTTGCAATTTATTCCCCATTTGTTGATTTGAAAGTTCATGGAGGATTCTATTTGGTTTGTTTGACTCTCCACGTGCGGGTATGAGGTTGCATGTGAGGGAAGGTGTTAAGGCCCACGTCTTCATGTTAAACCCCAGATCCTACAGTGAGAACTTTAGGAAAGTTAATTAAGTTTAATAACTTCGATAAAGCAATTTTGAGTAACAAATGAAGATGCTTGACTGCAACTAACCTGAAAGGCAACCATATTTCAATTCTTAGTCCTTTCCCTCCTCCCCCACTGAGCAAAATTCTGGCTTACTGAGCTATTCAAGAACATGGGGGTTATTCTTCTTATTTTCTTTTTTCCCTAGCAATTCTTGATGATAGGAAATCCTTAGTAGCATGCTCCTATGAGGAGGGTAATTGGTGGAACAAAATTCCCCTAGGCATAGGTCAATCTAATAGTGCTAGGAATGGGGGTTAATTAATACTTCAACTACAACAAATAAAGAAACAAACAACATTCATAGAACTAGGTTTCAGTAATCAAAGACATGAGGGATGACAGCAGAAGGGCACAAACCAGAACTGGGAAGGAAGGGCGAATGGAAATACCACTTCCAACCGTAGGCCCCAGGAAAGGAAGAAAATCAAAAGAAGGATACAATAGTTACTACTTTATAATTGGTTTGGTAACAAAAAAAATGATTTGGCACCGAGAACAAAATATTTAACAAAGAGATTCCATGCAAGTAGATGATAGATAGATCACACTCATTTGTGCGATATATCATATTTAATGTATAGACATCATAAAAGCAAAGCATGGGTTCAGACAGATCACCATTTAATATCATTTCGCAATAATAATTGCATCTTTGTAATCTTCATCCATATGTTTTAATTAAATTTAATATTTTTCCAAAACGGGATAACCCATCTCAATCTCATGGATCACTACACTAAAAGATCATGACTAATTACAGCAAAGAACAAGGAGAAGCAGACACACAAGCTACCAAAAAAATAAACCGCCCAAAATTGAGAATCGATATTCTCTAAGAATCTCAATGTTCTAACGCATCACAAGAACCAAGCCAAGACAAACCAAAATATCTTCCACTTGACATGTTCAATATCTTACAAAACAAAACACAAAATTTCTAATGGCAGAAATGGATTCGCAGGAAACCAAGATAGTGAATCTGATCATATAGGAGAACTGTATTGAAGAAATAAGACTTCCAGAAAAAATTGATTGAAACACAAACCTCAACTCTGTTATGGTAAAATTAAGGAAAAGAAAGAATAACTCTTAATGTTTGCTCTACGTTGGTTTTCTGTCCAAAATCCAAATTATGAAAAAAAAACAAAAAAAGCAAAAGTAGCAAACAATCCAACCCCTTTTCTTTTCCTACATTTTTCTCAATATCCAAACAGAGCAACGCACAATGATGATAAAACGAAGGGGAAATAACCTTGAGTCAGTCCAAAGATCAATCTTCGAGGAAGTGCTCCCAGAGATCGGTGGCGTGATATGTAATGACATACGTGTGTGTATATATATAATATATATATTATACAAAAATAATTTAAATATTTGAACTTGAACTCGTCAACTCGACTGATGTATAAAATGTAAATTGCTGTAAAAAAACAGAAACTGCAAAACAAATCGAATGATCCAGAAGACCTTAAATATCGCCCAATCTTCAGCCAAAGAAAAGGACAAAACTAATGCAGAGGCAGTTCTAAAAATGCGAACCTTATCTTATCCAACAACAAGCACAAAGCTTTTTCAGAGGGATATGAAGTAGTTGGAGTTCGATAAGAACAGACCTTCCTGTAAGAATCCATGGATGTCAGTCTGTGGTTGGTTCTCTGAGGAACTTCGATGAACCTCAACCGCACCTGTTCTTCTAGATGTTGTCCAGCTTCGTCACTTGTGGAGTCTACGCCGCCATCGCTGAGCCAAATCTGGTCGTCTCTGGGGTTTTGAATCTTTTCAGTATGTTTATTGGTATCATTGTTACTGTTATGATTCAAAGGAGAGGAGCGACGTTGGAACCAGCGGCGAAAGACATCGACAAGACCTCCTCCACTTCCACCTACTCCTCCGCCCATCCCCCACTCACCCTCGCATCATCATCATCATCATCATCGATGACTCACCAACGAAGTTTCCGGTCATTTCCATTTCAGTTATTTTCCAAATTTATCTGTGTCCAGATGGATCATGAATAAGCTTAGGAAACAGAGAGTTGGTTTTCTTTTCTAACTTACGCCATTGAAGGAAGCTAATGGTAATGGTCTTAAAAGATGGCTCTTCTTACACAACCGACATCTTTATAGCTTAGTTTAAAAGCAATATATATATATATATAGAAAATATATATATCATGCCACTAATTTTAAAATATTTGTAATTATATTATAACTATGATTTAGGCTATCATCACAAAAAATATTTGTGATTTTGCACAAAAAGTACAATTAAAAAAGCAAATGTCGAAAATGCCCTTCATTAATCCAATTGGATTTTTTTTTTTTTAAAGAAAAAAATTGTTTGGTCTTCTTCTCCATCCTTCTCCTTTCTTTCCCGCTGCTTTCGTCTTCTCCTTACCGACTATTTTTCTTCTCAATTCTTTGTTTCTCCTTCCTGATCTTCTCTTTGGTGGATGTTCTTGAATACCCAACAACTAAACCCTTCCCGACTCCCGACTCTTCCTTGCAATTTCGCAATCTTCTAAGGCATAAGCAACTATCTCAATCGTCACCTTGAATATCCCATTTCCGTTCATCCACAATCTTTGTATACTCTAACTACATGTAAGTATCTTATTCATTACAAAAGCAACTTCGATCTCTTTAGGTTGTTCTTCCCTGTATTGTGAATCAAAAGATTACTGTTGTTATTTTTGTTTTTGATTAGGTCCGTGGACTCATTTTGTTTTTTTTGTTTTGATCGCATTTGGTGAAGTTTTAGCATATGAACTACCATAACAGTGAATGTACTATCATAACATGTTTATCTAAAAACCTCATAATTTAAACTCACTATTTATTTGTTAATTGTTGTTTGGATGGTAAATATGTAATAGGATTGAAATAGCCCAAAATTTAATCATCAAAATCAATTCTAACACATTTTTAGCATATGTACTACCATAATTATTAAATGTACTACCCACCAGTGTATTGTTTAGCCTATTTTGTATTGCTATCCATTATTACATACTCTTTTAGGTAAGCAAAATGGGAAACTATTACGTGATATTTGTTGGTTAAAAACACGGAGTTTATGATTATTGGCTTGAATGTCAGCAAAAGGGTGTTATCATATAAAGTTGGTCTACACAAAGCTTATACATCTAAAGAAGAAGTAATGCGAGCATGAGTTCTAAATTCACCCTGATGGAGCTGCTACATCCTCTTCACTTACTCCCAAGAATATTGCTGATATATTTCATTTTTGGAATCTTCATAGCATTAATGTTTTTAATTGTAGTTGGCAAAATGTTGTAAAGCATTTACCAACACCTATGTATTTTTTTATTACCTATGTATTTTGTAAGAACTATAAACTTCAATTCTTAAGCATTATTTTACAGTTGAATGAGTGAAGTTATTTTGGTGAATAAGAGTGAAGTTTTGCTCATATTGTTGCTTCATATGGAAATTTCTCCACATTTTATTGGTTGGAATAAATAATATTAAAGATGTATCAAAAAATTGTTGAAATGTAATACTTCATTTTCACAAAAGTAGCTTACAAAGCAATTGGAAAAAAAGAACTCCTGAGTAAAACATAAATATTAAACTTCTTAGTAAACTTATGGTTGAGGAGGAGGATGTGGTAGGAATGATTGTATCTTCATGTTGATGGACTAGCTTGTCTCCTATATTAGTTTGAAGCTCCCTCGCATTAGCTTGAATATGTCTCACTTCGATTTGAAGTGAGGTTAACTGCTCTTGTAAACCAAGTCATAGTGCATTTGTTTTTGTGAGTGGAATAGCGTCCTCATCTAGTCGTAGTTGCTGGTTAGCACCACCTTCCATATGTTCAATATATCTATCCTCATTATCACCAACCTCTTAATCATCAGAATCTCCTTCCTCTCCTCTACCCGTTGCCCATGTCTCATCCTTCATTTTATAATTCTTCATTCTTGATATAACAACCTAGTTGATGGTATTATACGAGCTTGGTTTATCAATGTTCGGTTCATGACTTAGATTGATACCCTTTGCTTCAAATACTTTGGTTAGAATCTACCATATGTTAGGACTCGTTTTTTTTCTTGCAGCATGCAATCATATGATATATGATAGTATGCCCTAATGCAGTCAGCGTCCCATTTAAATTGAATCGATGATAAATGACTCTAAATATGTCACCTTATCTCTATGTCCTGCTCTTGGTAGAATGTTGTGTCCTATTATATTATGGATTATTTGGCTTTCCATGGTCAACCTTGCTGCACTTGGCTTACTCATATTCGAGTCATTTTCCAAACCGCATAGCTGTTTGACGGCCTCTCTTGGTATGAATCCTTCCATCTATGGCCACGTTTTGGTCTCATAAATACGTGCACCAATTGTAAGTATCCCTAATATACAACAAATCTCGTTCGCTTTAATCTTAATATCTATCCCTCACAATGAAGTATTGATATAAGTCATTGCTCATATGCCAATAAACCCTGACTTGCAATAAAAGAGTCTGACTAAAATCGGGTACACTAGGACCACCAATTGCAGAAGGGGAATCCACTCCATGGCACTAAATTTTTCTGTCAAGCCAAGGCCCACCAGTTGGTTAAATTCTAGATTTTTTCCAGCACTCACCTTCCTTTCTAAAAATTCGAAAATATATCATTATTATTCTTCCTTTGATCAAAAAATGGTACTGTCAAATTTGTCATTTTTACGCGCCTCCTATGTATGTTCTGGTACTAGCCTTTTCCCTTGTGGTCGTGCCGCAGGAGTCTTCTACCTCGGTGTCTTCTCGTACATTTATGTTTGAAAGCAAAACCTTAAATCCAACATTTTGATGCAAATAAAATGTGAATGGGAGTTTAGGAAATGAAAAGGAGAAAAAGAAAAAAGAAGCGGATGAACTTATTCCAAACGGATGCATTATTCGGAAAACTTGTAGTGCATCTAACCGAGAAGAATAAAATTGCATAGATTAGTTCATGGTATCGGATGTAACGCCCCGTCTCTCGAGGGTGTACGGTACGTGTAACCGTAGGGTCGCATATGTGCACCAAGGGCTTCCTTAATTAGTTGAGTGTCATAGTAGTATTTTTTAAAGTTGGTTTTAAGAATGAAATTATACAGTTTTCAAATAATTGTGTCACTTTTGCAATTAAAGAAAGTGGAGGGGTGAAAGTACAAATCATGGAAACTTTAACTAGTTAAAGTTTGTCATTTTCTTGAGACTTGCAATTAAAAGCAAAATCAACCCATTTGAGGAAGAAATGGTCTTGAGCTTCACTTAGAGGGAAGGTGAAGATTTTTTTGGTTTTTTTCTTGAGTTTTTGCAAGGGTTTTGGTCCTTGGAAGGTGGAGAGCAAGGTTGGTGCATCAATTAAGCAAGGGTTACTTCATTTGGGCAAGAATCAAGCAAGGGAAAAACCAAGGTTGGTAATTATCTACCATGAAAACTTGGTTATTTTTCAAAGATAATGCATAGGTTTTGCTCCTTGCATGTTATCTTGTGATTATTATTAGTTGATTCATGGTTTGGGCATGATTTGTAAGTGAATTCCTAAGTTAGGGTTTGAGGAACCTTAGAGGCCCTCCATGTGTTTGATTTATGGCCTAAGTGAAATCTTAGATAAAAGTTATGTGGTGTGGCTTGAAATGTTGTTAAGGTAGTTAATTATATTTTAATACGATTGGTTTGGAATTCCCTGACTTTGTCGATTGAAGGGCATTTTGAGGTTTTTTCCTTTAGAGAGTGCCATTTTAGGCACGAGATTTAGGTCCTAAGTGCTTAGATTTGATCTTGTGCTCGATAGGAATTGAAGTGGTTAACAAAGAGTTACCACATTTTCATCCCAATTTTACTAGTAAGCATGCTTTTGGCCGTAGGGGTAAAATGGTCATTTCTTTTCCGGATTTTTCTTTAAAAGTCTCAGTTTAAGATCTCAAGAGAGTGTTTTGGGGAGAGCGTTGAATTTATTACGCATCGTGGCAATTTGCAGGTGAGCTCTCTTGGCAGGAATGTATGTGGGGAAGAGTGGGAGGGTAGTTAGTCGTTTCAGGCTCGTATAATGTAGTCCCAGATTGGAAATTCATTTGAAACGGATATAAGGATATTAACAAGGTCTCTTTGGAAAAGAAGTTTGCCAATATGAGTGGTTTTTAAGGGGCTTTTTGTACTCAAGGGTAATTTGGTCATTTTGGGGCTTTATATAAATGTTATTGCTGACCCTAATGTGACTTGCGTGTGAAGTTCGTTAAAATCAGGAATCTGTTTCAAAATGGTAAACTGTAAGCCTACGTTAAGTTTATGATTACGTAGGTGATTAATGTTTTAATATTTTGCGGGTGTGTAGGAGTAAAAGCGGAGCGAGAGAAAAATTGTGAAGTCGTCTTCCAAACTATTGTAAATGGAAATGTGAGTGTTCTAACTTCAATTTTTATGCTAGTGTATTGTTTATATATCGTTTCTGATTTGTATGTTATAGTTTTAATTGTTAAACTATATTTTAAAACTTATGATTCATTAAACCATATTTTAAAGCTCATGGTTATTATTTGTTAAACCATATTTTATAAAGCAAGCAAGCAAGCAATATGTTTTATTAAACAAGCAAAAATTATATTTTATTAGTTAGACCTTAAGAACTCCCTAGTTTTAAGCAAGTATTACAGGTCAGAGGTATTTCGTACATGCACGGGGAAGTTAAGACATGATTTCATTGCATTTTATATTGTCTGGTAGGCAAACTTAGCTCATGCATTAGGGCATATTAGAGGAGGGGCCAGTGAAATGCATCTTGGAGTATATAGGGTTGTGGTAGCTTTTATTATGGTGATGGAGCATTCCACCATATTTACCAGAATACGTGATGTGGACACGAGGTCCTTCCACCGGCACGGTAGAGACACAGGTTTCCCGTGTTTACTAGGGTACAGTAAGCAATAAATGCCTCCAGTGGTTGATCATTATATTTATAAGCATTTTTACATACAGCTTAAAATCAATCATTGATAAGCAAGCAAACATTTTTACGAAAAGTGTTATAAACTTTTATAGCAAAATGCTTGAGTTTTTGAAAACATTTTTCTGAAGGTCCTTATGCACAGGCGGTTTGAGACCCCTCTCGATAAGTTTATGCTAGCCCCAGGCGTAACATATCCTACCTTTAGGCGAACCTCTACACCTAGGCATATCCTTTGTATACAGGCTAAATCTACGAGTTCCAATTTTATTCTTTTGTCGGTTAATTCTAGAATCCGTTATTTTTTTGTTTGGACTTTCAATGGAAGATAATTAGGCATAAAATTGGATTAAATGAGGATCCTAACAAGTGAATGAAAGGGTCCGTACAAGTATAAAAGTTATATGAAAAATGCTCTTACATCACCTGCGCTCAGAAATAAAACTTCTTGTCAGTGGGCAAACATTGTTTCTTGCCCCTTATTTGTTAATGTGATGAAGAACAATATATCAAGCTCAGTAATATATATAATTGTATGCATCCGGCCCGGATAATGAATGAATAGACACGTGCATTGATCGCGTTGACACTCACGCATTGTCTTCACGACACTTTAATACGTTTCGGTGGTAGTGCATCTTTGTTTGAATGCGACGACATTCTGCTAGTCTTCTGACAGCTTATTCGTGGGTAGGCGCGATACGTTCGATGTGGCGGACACTCTTTGCATTTGTCTTCTGACACCTCATTACATGGCCGGAACCGCGTCTACGTTCGATCTTGCCATGCGTGCGCTTTGGAGTACCCTATTGATACTCTGTCTCTGCATTCATTTATTCTTGAGTATACGAGACAAACATTTATAATATAAATTTGAATAATGAACAATAAGAAGCATAAGAAATCGGTTTTGTTATAATATACCTCTGGGTACCTTATGTACAAGATATATCAATTACATTTCTCTGGGATATGAAAGCGCATTTATAAGAAATATGTTATACGAAAACTTCTGTCATAGTCCTACATTATATATGCTTCCCAATAAGTCCATTTTGTTATGTAATATGTGGACCACCTAAGTGGTCATATCTATTATCTGTTTCATTCAAGTATAAAGAACTATGCGGGGTGTTTAAATCGGGTGTGAGTCTTCGAAAAGGACGTCAGGGCGTTCGCACTCGCGGAACCAGCACGGTAGTAGAGATCGCATTATGTAGGTTTTTGACTTTGTTTTGAAATGTAAATGTAATATTTTGTAATAGTGGAATTTGTTTATGTCACAGTAGCGAGACTCGGGGAGACAATATGCATGATAGTTTAAACTCGCTACGGTGGTAATCTTATAAGTTTTATTTAAGTATGGTTATATATGATGGGCCCACCAATGTTAGAAAATCGATTCTGAGAGTCTTAGTCTGTGCGCGCTCCCTCTCTTCATGAGACCAGAGTAGGGCGTATTAAATACATTCACTAGTTACTAATAGTACATTAATTCTCACAGGTAGTATATTATTTATTTATTGTTGTCTACGTTCGTTTGTTATGGTAGTACATGACAAAACAAAGTTTCATTTGGCTAAAAAAATTTTCAACAACCATGGTTCATTCAATACATATCACACTAAAACAAACAAGTAGAAAACTATATTTCGAGCACATAAACGAACTGGATCAACCATTAAAGAAGGAAAAAAAATCAAACTTTCATCCTTTACTTTTGCCCTAGCAGCCGACAAAAGAATGAGAGCACAAAGGAACTACGAAATCGCACAAAGCGACATTGGGAGAGATAAAATCTTTGCAGGCGTGAGAGGATTCTTTTCTGTGGAGATCGTAATCGTGGGAGGAGTTGGGAAGGATTTAGTCGTTGAGTATTCAAGAATATCAACCAAAGAGAAGAATCAGGGAGGAGAAGAGAAGAATTGGAAAGGAAAATGGTTGGTAAGGAGAAGATGATGGTAGTGGGAAGGACGATCGCAATGGAAATGAGAGGAGAAGGATGAAGAAGAAGACCAAACTGTTTTTTTCTTTTTTTTTAAAAAAAAAAATCCATTTAATTAATGAAGGAGTATTTTCCCATTTACTTTTGTAATTGTACTTTTTATACACAATCACAAATCATTTTTTCTGATAATAGCCTCAACCATAATATGTAATACTTAGTGATATAATTATAAATATTTTAAAATTAATGATCAGATACTCTTTCCCTTTGTTTATATATAATAATAGTAAAGTCTGTAAAATACGCTCATCTTTCTAAATTCTTTAACAAAAAGTCGTAGCTATGATGAGACGTGGAGAAACGGTGTCGCCAGGGGTGTGAAATGGTCCATGATCTGAAATGGTAGTTGTCTGTCATTGTCGTGTCAGATATGTCTTTGTTAATTAAAGTGATTCTCAGTTTTAATTCAACTTTGCTCCCCATTGTTAATAAAAGAAAAGTAAAACCAAAATCGAACATATTGTTATTTTTATTTACTAATATAAACTTATCAACATACAAATTAAAATATATAGATTTTGAACAATTCTAACCTCCTTTTTCTCAACATTTTAGCTGCTAGTTTCCTTTTCTTTAAAATGATTTTTTTTTATTTTTTATTTATTTATCGTTTTGACACAATCGAAACTATCACATCTGGCATTTTATCGTTTTAACCGAAATAAAATAGTTATTAGTAAAATCTAAGTTTTTTATTTATTTTTTATTTTTACATTTAATCGTCGTCTTGTTCTGGCTTGTTTGTTTATCGTCGTACGTGATGCGGCGTATAAACTGTCTTCGTCTTGTCTGTGTTTGTTTGTTATTGTCTTGTCGATATTTGTTTGTTGTTGCTCGTTTGGTGTAGTGTTTGTTTGTTGTCGTGGTGATGTGACGTTTATTTATGTGATGACGATTCAGTTAAATAAAATATATCTTATTAATAACAATAAATCAAATTAATGATCGTCAAAATGTTGCAGTACTCAAATATGTAGGTTCAACTAAAATATATATATTTTTTAAACCGATTTATTATGTTATTAACTTGGATGTTGTTTTATTTTTTATGATTTTTATTGATTTTGATTTTATGTTACTATTGATGTATTTGCTAGTTTGAATTAATAAGAATAATTTTCTTTTCAAAAAAATTAATTATTATTTTAAAAAAAATTTCATCACACAATCAAGTATTAAAAAATCATTTTATTTTTTAAAATATAAAAATCAATTTTTAAATTTTCTTTCACCTATGCTACTTTCCAAAAACCAAACACAACTTTAACTGATAAGAAAATTTTCTCTTAAAAATATTATTAAGATAGGACATTATTCCCTGCAAAAATAAAATAAAAACTAGGAAAATGCATAGGTATCTTAGGGTTCCTATTTTTGAAAACTACTATTCTTGAGGATAAGAAATTTACTCAATTATCTGGATTTAGTGTTTTCCTGAATACCAAAAAAAAAAAAAAAACAAAAAACAAAAAACAAAAACAAACATATTCTATACGGCGTTTTCTTTGCTCGTTCTGTAACTTCTGTTTGTTTTTTAAGAATGAAAAATAGTTTTACAAAACTGTAACCCCTCTTGAAAAAACAATTCTACTTAAAGTTTTTGTTAGAAGATTTTATAAAATAAAAATTTATTTGAGAACTTGAAATTGTTTTAAAAATTTGAAAAATATTTTCAAACCTATTTAATTATAATTTTTTTATGTTTAACGTTTATTATTATTATTATTATTTTAATTATTCCACATATTTTCATAGTTAATTTCTGAAACAATTCCTAAAAATAAGTAAAAAATAATAACAAATTAAAGAAAAATAATGTGCACCAAAACAGTAACACTCCGGAACGTTTTAGCCATGAAGTATTGAAGTGTGTTGAAAATAGGCCTAAGCCATTAAACACCCAGCGCCACCCAGAGGACAGTTTTATCTTTTATGCATTTCTATACAAACTTGAAACTTCAAAGTCCAAAATCAGGAATCGAGATGGCTTAGTCAATTTGACATTTAAAGCAAAAACATATATTTTTGGGGACCCATACCGCATACCCCATACCCCATACCTTGTAAATATGGATAAAGACATCCACTTGGATAAAATAATTCAATGCCTAGAATGGAAGGCCATGCTCATCATCTCTACAAATGCATGGTAGAGACTAGAGAGCATGCTCCCACATCGACTTACACGACCTTCAAACTTTTCCCCAAATATCTCTATAATCCATCTTTATATCCAACTTAAACATCATTGATCACAATCTTTGCATCAAAGGCACGTAGTATGTTATAGAACATATAAATTTATTGAAGTGCTGACAGTTAGAATTCAGATAACTAGAATTAGAAATAGGAGGAAAAAATGGAGAGTAGTTACCAACCATCATAAAGCAATTCATCTTCCCCCACAGCAATCTACTGCAACACCACTACAGAAAATAGCAATTCGTCTCTGGGTTCCTTCAATCAAGGTTTTAAAGACCTTAATCAATATGAATGATTTGGTTGCTGCTGTCAGCTATGAGAGGGCATAAATTCTCCATAGTTGTGTCAATATGAGGCTTTTGTTTAACACGTATCCCTCCTCTTAGATTATGAGAGGTTGAAAAACCCTCAATCATAGTCTCTGGATTTGGTTTTGGCTTGGGAGGTCTTCCTCGACCTACACTCTGAGAGGTTGAAAAATCCCCAGTAATAATCTCCGCACCTGGTTTTGGCTTGGGAGGTCTTCCTCGAGCTCAACATTCTGAGAGGTCGAAAAATCCCCAGTAGAAATCTCTGCATCTGGTTTGGCAGGGGGTCTTCCTCGAACAACATTCTGAGAGGTTGAAAAATCCTCAGTTGCAATATCTGCATCTGGTTTTGGCTTACGAGGTCTCCCTTGCCCTCGTTTCTGTGGTGGGGGCTGTTGATAAGACTCCTGCTGCGAAGGCAACAGTGCTTCATCTCTTGTAATTGTATCAGGTCGTGGTTTAGGAGGTCTTCCTCGGCCTCTACGCTTGGCCGGTGTATGCTGAGGAGAACCTAAGGGCAACAATGACCCTGTATCTGTGTTCTCTTCTGGTAAAGAAGCTGTATCTTGGTGTTGAGATTCTGGCTCTTGCTCCTCAGAATGATGCTGAGGATTGAGGGAGAAATGTCATCAAAAATGAGCTTTTCCTCCTTTTTTGTTGCTTTTGCTGGTCCTCTCCAGATTCCTCCTCATCTTCCACCCTAGGGATGGAGGATTCAACAGGTATGACAATCAAGGCCTCACAGCCTTCGTCATTGAGGCGTGATGTCAGTAACTCAGACCTCACCTCATTTTGTTGTCCTTGTGATCGATTATTTCCTTCATTCAGTTGATAATCCTGTTCTTTTGCTTCATCAATGACATAATTTTCATGTTCTTGAGCTTGACACAATTCGTCATTGAAGCATGATGTAGGTAACTCAGATCCCACCTCATTTTGCTGTCCTTGTGATCGATTATTTCCTTCATTCAGTTGATAATCCTGTTCTTTTGCTTCACCAACGACATAATTGTTGGGTTCTTGCACTTGACTCAATTCCTCAATGAGGCATGATGTCAGTAACTCAGATCCCACCTCATTTTGCTGTCCTTGTGATTGATTGTTTCCTTCATCCACTTGATAATCCTGTTCTTTGCTTCATCAATGAGCATAATTTCGTCTTCCTGCGCTTGACTCAATTCTTCAATCTCCTCTTCCTCTTGTTCTCCCAGTTGATATTTTTCTTCAACCACAGTTTCCTTATGATAATTACCACGGCGTCCCCTACCCTGATGACACTTCCGCTTCTGCTGCTTTTCTTTAGGCTTAGGGTTAGGGTTTTCGGATGGAATCATATAATGATCATCAGATGTAACAACAATCTCACCGTTCCGAACAAGTTTACAAAGTTGGTGGCTTAGATAACCTGAATGAGCCCAAGGCACTTCGTAATTTGATTTAATAAACTCTGACAGAGATTCCTCACTTGAACCCTTCTTTTTATTCAATCTCTTGATCGCATCCAATATCATCTGCACAAAACCGGACGTTCACCATTTCACCCAATGGAAATCAAAACTTATCAATGCTACTACATTTAACTCAATAACTGATAAAATCAATACAGAAAATATACTTGTTTCCCAAGTTTTATGAGTTTGGAATGAAAAGTACCCTTCTTTTTGTTCAAACAATCATTAATGAACACTCATATACCAGAAAATTCCTCTTTTCCAAGGAATTTTTTGGCAATTAGATTAAATCAAATGGAGAACTTTCTGGAACCTGAACTCTTCTTCTTTTCACAAAATAAATCGCAGGAAAAAAAAAAGTACCCAAGCGTAGGGAGGGTGATCAGGGGTTCGAATCACAGGGAATAGCTGGAGAAGACGCTTCTCGATGTACTTATTTGCTTCCTTCGACAAGGGCGTAGTTGAATCCAGGGCCATAGCCCCCAATACCGCTTTTCTTAACCTCTCCATGCTTCGTTTTTGTTTTTGATTTTGGGAAGTGTCATGAGGGTTAGGGTTTTGGAGTTGAGAATCCATAGGGTTCAGCGAAGTGAGACCGGAAATCAGGGATAGAATATCGATATAATGGAAAAATGAAATCTACCGGAATATCGTAGAGGAGTGAGGAAGGGAAGAAAATAAAAATAGGCAAAGTGTTATAAATTGATGTTATAAATGGAAGCATTAACATGAGTGGTGAATGTCTTTAAATAAAACATGAGTGGTGAATGAATGTCTTTAAATAAAACATGAGCGGTGAATGATCACGTTCATGTTCAATAGGTGATAAATGAACCAACATTCACTTCAATCCATCACTCACATTTATATGATGAGTAAATGGGTTCTAGGTATGTAAGTCTATAATAGACCTTCACTATTCTTTATAAAGGTATCTCAAAAAATCATTTTGTCCTTCTCTCTCTACCTCTTCCTTTCCCTTTCTCAATTATCTCTCTCGTCACTAGCTTTTGATATATGAACAAAGAGAATAACATATTCCTATTTAAAATTTGCTTTTCTATAATATATTAGCAACATTATCAAATACAGAGTTTCTTTCAAAACATAAACTTAAAATTACTTTAAGTTTGTATATATATATATATTATCAATATGATTTTGATTAGAAGTCAAAAGATATAATATTGTTAGCCGGAAAGGACTCAAGGTTCCTTCCAAAAATAATTTATATTATTTCTCTAGTGAATAATGCAATTTTTTTTTTCAGCCCTCCCTCATCCAAGCTCATGGGCTTTATAGGAACTTATGAAGTGGGTGGTTATGATGTATACAATTATGAGTGGTTTTAAATTTAAGGCATAACAATTACGTTACATATTAATTGTAGTATAACATTTATCAAGATGGATGAGGAAACGTGTTCTTCTTAGATGCTTGAGGCGATTTGACTAATCGAGCTCTCGACCCCATTAAACCGATTGCTAGGGGCGGTGAGATGGGTTTGATGCCCAATCTTAGTAAAGTCGTTGTTAACTAGGAGTGGGTCTTTGCTTGAGGGTTCCGATTAAGTCCCGCGTGGCCGACCGCGTGAGATACAACTTACCACATTTCACTAGCCCCCTTAGCGTAGTTTCAAGCCATTATGGTTGGAATGGCGGTAGAACATTTGGTCTTTGTGCACCGCCAAAGCCATCATTGCACTGACAACTCCATGATCTCGTTTTACACAAGTGGCAATCCTTGATTCGGCCTTATGTTGGTGTGCTTCTCCATACGACTAGTATATTTAATTTTGCTTTTGAATATCTCGCCATATCGTCGGTGTCTCCCTCTGAATTTAAATATATCTGGATTCATTTGAAGAATTTTCTACTCAAGTTATCGAAGAGGTTTTTCCTATTGAAACGTATTTGCTGCTTTTGTCGGCGAATTCTTCTAGGTCGACTCTTCACACTTGAGCGTCTGCATTTGTGACTCTCGCAATCTTTATCCATTTTCAAGTAAAGATGAACGTTGACTTGGAAAATCAAAGAACTGTTACCCTTTTGTGTTCTCTGTACCTTTGTTTTACCTTTCCTCGGTTTTTTTTTTCGGTCTTCTCCCTTAAAGAGTGGGATGAGTTACTACAATTGGATTTTTCCAAGCTTTGTATCCTTGACGAAGGCACTCAAAGTCCGGGTTTCCTTTCCTTCCTCGGGGCCTCATTATGTGGACTGCACAGACGGGGATTGGGGTGGAATGAACTCCATCTACTACCTGGAGATTCATATTAGTGAGGGATTAAGACTCCCCCTTCCCCCTCCCCCCTCTGATGCACCAGTTTCTACCCTTCACTCGACTCCACCTTGTCCACGTTCCTGTGAACATTATTCGTGTCCTATTAGGGGTGTGTGTGTTAAATAGAAAATATGAGTTGCATCTGGGTTTGGAGGAGGTTCTCTATGCTTATACCCTCGAGCGCATAACGGGAGGTATTACACCTCATTCTTAGACGCAAAATTGTTGCGCAGTAACGAACTTGCCCACAACAAGTAGAATATGTCATAGGGTAATGTGTTGGTCGGGGCTTGGGGATGTGCAAAGGGATTCCATGCTCTACGAGTTTCAGGTGAACATAAGGGCCCGATGCGGAGTCGGGCATAGGGATGCGGACCTTATTACGTCCTCGCCTTGGCCACTTGGTTCATGGAACAAACTTACCTTAATTCGTTCGTTATGGTTTGTGTGTGCAAGTACCTTGGGCATGGGGAATGGATGACCTAGATCCGTCCCACTTTGACTCGTTGGTGAAGGTATTGAGCCTCTCGAGCTCCGCAAGGGACTTCAGATACCTTTTGACGCTAGCAAATCTTAGGGAGGTATTTGATCATCTCGAGGAGTTTGTACTCCCGAATGACACACATCGAACTTTAAGGAGGGATCGAGGGGTGGGCGAAACGAAAGGAGATGTCAGAGGATATGGTGGAGATTGAGTTAGCGATGATTTTCCGTTCATCCCTCCTCTGTCTCAAGAATCCCTACCAATCGTCTAAAAAGGCCAAGGTATCTAGAGTTAGACACCATGTTTGAGTTGCGTTCACAATGGGTGGCCACTCGAGATCCCCTGGCTTGGTGGGAGAGAAGTGCGGTCCCGGTGAGGTCGCTCGGTTTCCACTACACCCAGGCGAGGGTGTTGTCCTCCTTCCCGACCTCGAGAGACGAGATAAGAATGTGGAGGTGACGAGTCTTGACCCCCCTTGAGGGGTCCCAATTGGTGCGAAGGGGAAAGGGAAGGTAGTAGTCTCGTCAAAACCTCCTCCATCTATGGAGAAAGCGAGCAAATCCCTCTCCTTACTGGCGCTCATGTTGGACTATCGTTGTTCGAATTCGAGCTTCTAAAGAACCAGAGACAGAGGAGGTTGTCTCCTGTGCAGGATATGAAAGTAATGCAGAATGAGGTGATGAAATGAGGTGAAGGATCTCTGGGGGGTCTGACCCTTTCAATGGCGGCGGTGGCATTCGCTTGTATCTTTGTGGTCATTTTTGTTTTATTCTTGACACTACAATTGGCACGGCCCAGATGAACATTTTGGCGCAAGTATTCGGCTCGACAACACTAGTGATTACTACCCAAATGAAGTGTGGCTGCGATTCACGCCATAACACTCCGTGTTTTGAGCAGCTTTGTGTAGCAATCATCTATTAGGCCTAGTTGACATGTTAAGGACCTGAGAGCTCTGTCCAATTTTGTGCAAGTTTTTATTGTTTTCAAAGGCTATATATCTCAAAGGTGGGAATTGAGCTCAAAGCATGAAGACCACAGTTGCAGTTCAGAGCTTCAGAAGCTAGAAGAAGGTAGAAGTAGAAGCAGAAGAACAGCAGAAGCAACCTTGCCAAAATTCGCAAGGGTTGCGAAATTTTGCAGGGGTTGCGAAATTAGCTAAGTCATCTGTCTCATTTGAGGGAGAGGGCCCATGAGATGTAGAGTAAGGTGCGGGTAGATTCTCAGGTTTATCAGTTGGAAAAGGATTTGGAAGAGGCTCGGCTGAAGTGGGCCTATCTTGCCAGAGAGAGGGCCAACTTGGCTGCTAAGGTGAAGAAGGTGCCAAAGTTGGAGGCCGAGGTAGACGAACTGAAGTAGGACATATCAAAGTTATGTAGATCCACTAAGCGGAGTAGGGGACTCTATCTTGCAGCCAAGGTTGAATGACTGCGTGGCCTTTACTCAACGGTGATAGAGCATTAAAAACTCTTTACATGGCCAGGGTGTGCTCGGACACAACGGAGGCCTTATGCAAATAAAAATTGCTTGGTCTCTACCGGGACTAGTACGAGCTAGGCTACTGGGCCGGCTATGCGGAAGCTGAGCGGATTGCGCGTGGCGGCCTAGAGTTGTCCACTGAGGATTCTCCTAAGCCCACTTGTGATGCAGTCGTTGAGTCGGCTTGATTCAGGGAAGAAGCTCTTGCTTGAATGAAGCGCTCTTACTGAACCTTCAGAACCTCCTCCTTCTTAGAATGTACCTTGATTAGGCGAGGTGGTTTGGTTCTGCAGAGCATTCTTTGTTTAATGAAGATATCTTTTGATAGAAATTTGACTATCACATGCATCTCCTTCCGTCATACCATGTTGCTTGTAGGTGCTTATGTTGCCCGAGGTCTAGGACAATTGATGGTTAGCAACCTTAGGCTTTAAAATAATCATCTCATTTGATTACTACCCAAATAGTGCTGATTCATGCCCTTAACACTCCATGTTTTGCGCACTTTTTGTGTAGTAATCAGCATAATCGACCCAATTGACATGTTAAGGACCTAGCAAGGCTATTAATAAATTTTTGTGTAAGTTTTTTATTGTTTTCAAAGGCTATATATCTGAGGTGGGGTGAGCTCAAGCATGAAGGGCACGGAGTTGCGGTTGAGGCTTGGAAGGTGAGGCGAAGTGAGACGAGAGAGAATAGCATAAGCAACCTTGCCAAAAATTGCAAGGGTTGCTAAAATGTCTACCACATTTGACTTTTGAGCCTAACATGTTTTCCACTTTCTCTAACAAATAGTGTTTTTATTTTGTATCTTTTGATGGGTGATGTTGGGACTCATAACACACCTCTCCACCTACTCACTCCTCCTTTATCATGGCCCCCAAAAGCTTTGTTGGGACCTCTGGATTTGCCTCTCATTGCTCCTCTCTCGTTTTCTTTCTGCTCACTTGGGCCAAACGGCCTCTAGGATGATTTCTCAGAGGATGAGTGTAGAAACCTCCTTCCTTGAGTAAAGGCATTGGGCAAAGGAACACGTGGCAAACCAAGGGTTTTCATGTTTTTAAAGCGGTATTCAGCGTTATTAATGTTCTTTTTGTCCTTCAACTTGGGTTTTGATCCCTTGGGATTCATCTTGAATGGTTAATATTTTGGTAGCTTTAGGGGCTCATTGGATACTTAATGCTAGATCCGGTGATGTTCGTTAGTTATCACTTATGAATTTGTTGCAAGGTGAGTCAAGGAACATGTTTTTCTTGGCCCGAAAACATTAATGGGTAGTGAATGCCATTTTTTCAAGGATATTTAATGAGGGTCGGTTTATAGCTAATGTGAAGAACCGATTCGGGAGATACCTATATGTTATCCTCCCGATGAGAGGAAAGACCGAAGAGCCGCACTTGCCTAAGGAACCTAAGTCTAGTGACGACACTTCAAGGGACTTCTTTCCATAATTTAATCCATTTATTTTTCGGTTTAACCATCGAAACCAACTATTTTTATCACAACCCCAATATCAAAATGAAATCACCGAGTTTAAGCTCACGCCAAGTCATTTCACGAAGAAAACCCATCTCACGTGGACGATCCTAGAACCACTATACTGGTAACTATGCTATGCTAGTATGAGGTATTAAGTTATAAATTTTGTTGATTAATACCCTATTAGGGCACGAATCAAAATGGCGCCGCTGCCGGGGATGGTGCCTTAGCGCAAATGACAATGTACTGAACAATTGTGATCTTCATCACAAGATCTAGTGAATTTTTTTTATCATTCTTTCGCCGATTTACTATTAGTTTACTTAATTTTTGTTAGTTTAATTAATTTCATTTCACTGCTTATTTTTTAGCTAACATTAACCTTTTTTGTAGAATTGTTTTTTTTTTTCTCTTTGGTGTTGTCCTGTTTTTCCTGTAGAAATTTATGTTCCAGTGGATTAGAAATTCAGAAGGCAGATTAGTCAAAGTTAGTATTCCTGATACATTACGAATTGAGCACGAATTTAAACCCGATGGAACGCCCTTGAAGAACAACGAGTTAGCGAGGGTGGAAGAAACGATGCATTTAGATCCATGAGGGATCACATGCACCCTCCTCGGATGAGTGCACCCTCCTGCATAGTGCCTCCAACTAAGCAGATGGTCATTAGGCCTCACCTTATGCCACTTCTTCCCACCTTTCATGGCATGGAGAGTGAGAACCCCTATTCACAAATAAGGGAGTTGAAGAGGTGACACGTGAGAGGCGCCATTATGGATTTGTGAGGCTTGAGCTTTTTCCTTTCACATTAAGGATAAAGCAAAATTTAGCTCAACTCCACGAAATTTAGAAGCATTCAAGCGGACTAAGATGCGAGGCTGGTGCGAGAAGAAATTCTTCCCCACTCACAGAACAAACAACCTAAAGAGACAGATTTCCAACTTCTCAGCATATGAAAATGAGAAATTCTATGCATGTTGGGAGAGATATATGGAAGCACTCAATGCTTGTCCTCACCATGGGTTTGACACATGGTTGTTGGTTAGCTACTATTATGATGGAATTTCTCCTGCCATGAAGCAACTGCTAGAGACTATGTGTGGAGGAGACTTCATGAGCAAAAATCCAGAGGAAGCTTTGGATTTCACGAGGGATTGTAGTTGAAGCATCAAAAGGTTGAGATGAGCCTAACGCAAGGGAGATGGAAAGAATGAGACCCCAATCCATTACAAGGAGTGGCATATACTCTCTTTCGAAAGGCATGGACATGAAAGCCAAAGTTTCAGCACTAGCGGGGTGGAAGGTGGAAGTAAGAGCGCATGAGGTGCAGTGGTGGCCCCGAGAAATTCTGTGCCAAAATAAGCCATGTTTTATTTGTCAGTCTACTAAGCGTCTGGAAGAGCAATGTCCAACTATTCCAGCAATGAGGGAAATATTTGTGGAGCAAACAAATGTTATTAGTCAATTTAAACCATCGACCAATGCATATGACAACTTACAACCCTAGTTGGAGAAATATAAAATCTCTTTTGGAAGCGAAACCCCATTATGCACCCGCACTCCACCCGATAATAGCTGACTTCTTAGCCACCTCAACCCTCAGTCAACCTCTCCCGGTGGAACGAAGCCATCCCGAACCTTAGCGAGAGTGGTAGGTAAATTTGTGGAGAAGAGAGCAAGGAGTCAATGCTCGGTTAGATAAGAATTGATGCGTGAAGAGCACTATGAACAAAAAAATAGATGGGCTCCAAAATGACATTGCCCAGAAAATTGATAATCTACAGTATTCCATCTCTAGGCTCACCAGTCAACATCAAGTGCAAGAAAAAGGGAAATTCCCTTCACAAACTCAGCAAAACCCCAAGGGAGTTCATGAAATAGCTTACTCAAGTGAAACTGCTCATAAAATGGATGAAGTAAAAACAATTATCACCTTGAGAAGTGGTAAAAAAGTCGAGCAACAAATGCCTAAGCCGCTTGATGAAACCAAATAAGGAGAAGATGAGAATGTAGGAGATGATAGTGATTAAAGAAGACATGATGAAAAGAGTATGCCTCCACCACTCAAGCACTCGGAGGAGGTAAAAGGGGAGTGAACAACTCATACGAGATTTTTAAGTGCTAAAAATGAGTGAAGGAGTGTAATATTCCTCTTCTAGATATGATTAAGCAAGTCGACATATGCCCAAATTTCTAAAGACTTGTGCACTATAAAGAGGACTAAATGTGAATAAGAAAGCCTTTTTGACAGAGCAGGTGAGTGCCATCATAAGTGCAAGACTCGGTGAAGTGCAAAATCGAGGTGTCTGCCATTTCGTGAACATTAAGGGGAACATTGTAGAAAAAGCATTGTTAGATTTGGGAGCTGGTGTAAACTTGTTACCTTATTCAGTCTATAAGCAATTGGGATTAGGAGAGTTGAAGCCCACCACCATCACCTTATCTTTAGCAGATAGATCCTTGAAAATTCCTAAAGGCACAGTTGAAGATGTTTTGGTGAAGGTGGATAAGTTCTACTATCCGGTGGACTTTATTTTCTCGATCTGGGAAGCCGGTGGCTACTGAGCCAATTATGTGCCTATCATACTTGAGAGACCATTCTTGGCTACATCAAATGCAATCATCAAGCGCGGAATGGTCATTACAGCTCACCTTGATGACATGACAATGGAGCTCAACATCTTTCATTTAAATAAAAAGCATGTTCATCAAGAGGAAGAAGGCCTAAAGGAAGTGTGTCTAATTGACAAATCCCTACGAGACCCCATCCTCCCCTATGATCCCTCATCCTCTCCTGAAACCCTCCCCCATCAGCGGACATGGCGAAAACCGGGAGGAGACACGTCACCATCCTAGACCTTAGGAATCTGACAACATCATCTGCCCTTGCCCGGGAGCCTCGCGGCCCGATGCCATGTTCCTCCTGCCCTCTTGCATATACTGCCTGCTCCTACAGCCCCATCACCCCCTCGAGCTTCTACTACTCCAGCTGGTCCTAGTACATCTGCACCACCAGTGGAGTTTGTCGGCGATACATGCGGGACTTTCTTGCGATAATGGCCTACGTCAGCGCTTTCCGCCGTACCTCCACCGGACCTTTCTTCTTTCGCCCCACGTCACGTCATAGCCTGACAAATGACTTCATCACCCAGAAGCCATCCTTGCTTTCCAGTTGGGAGCACCGGGCTTGCCACCTATTCCACTTTCTCCTGGCAGTAGCATCTCGGCATCACCCGGCTCCGCCTGCGGCTCAAGCGGCGGCTTGATATACAGCTCCAGTAGCGGCCAGTAGCTCTCTTAGCGATCATCCTATGGTTCCTCTCAGTCACGGGATGAGGATGAGATTCCACCCATATAGCTACGAGGTATCACTTCCTCTATTAAGTTTCCCTCTTGAGCTACATTGAGGACAATGCAACATTTGGTTGGGGGAGAGTTAAAGAAGGAAGTGTTCTTTTGTTTTGAATAGTTAGATGGCTTGCTAATTTGTTTATTTGTTTTGTTTTTTTTTTTTTTTGTTTTTAATTTTTTTTTATAGTATAGTACATGTTTTTAGTTTCTAGTACATGCTTCTAGCTCATGTTTTTAGTTTCTCAGTTTTATTTTCCCATCAGATTTCTTAGAATTTTTTTTGTAATTCTCAACTTGTAATGGGAGAAATTGAAACCTCGTCTCAATACTCTTGATTTTTGAGTGGTGTTATGCTTATAAAAGTTGATGAATTGTTGAAACTCCTCTTGTCTTCAACCTTACTTCTTCCACTTTGAACTAACAACACCACTTGTGCATTAGTTTTCAATTATAATTTGAAAAAGCGTCTTGTCTCGACCCTTGCAAAAATTTGGCCTAATACTTTTAACCACCTTTAATAGGTTGGGATCCCTAAAAAGACCAATGTGTCTTAAAAAAAAAAGAAAGAAGAAATTTGTGACACTTACCTTGAAACCCGAGCACTGTCCGAGAGGTATATGGCGAAAGTCTTTAAAGTCCGGTGCCCTAAGCCAACTAGTTGGGAGTCACCGATTTTGTTGCTCCTTACATGGGTGAATAGGTGGAGTTTAGCAATTTGTAAGTGTTGGAGTATCGAACTTATTAAAAGTCCGGGGTGAAATCTGAAGGGTTAGTAGTTGAAAGATCCTTATGACTTGATGCCCTAAACCTTGATTGGTTGGGAGTCATCGGTGGACCCCCGTTACATGGACAATAGTGAATTCGATATCCTTAGCATTGCACCCCTACAATAAAAAAGTTGTGAAATAAATGAGGCTCATGGTCTATTGAGGTTGGTTAGTCTGCTAGGTGTAGAAAAGAGCTAAATTGGGGGGAGAGGATAGTTTGGCATAATATTTTTGAAAACTAATCAAGTTAACACTTAGGTTTTTGTGGAAGGTTTCAGGTTGGTTCTCTAGGAGTTGAAATTATTTTGATACTTGTATTTGCATAGCACATACTCCTCTTAAGATAGTCATTGGGCAGGATTTTGATGACTTTTGTTGAAGGTTGGGTTTTATCACCTCATTGCTTTTGGAAAACCTTTTTTTTTTTTTTTGTGGATATATATATAGCTCATCTTGCTTTTGATTGCTTTATTCTTTTTTCATTGCTAAAGATCCAACAATGTATCGGTTAGGGAGTGATTACTACTTGAGAATAATGTTGATTATGCCCTTAACACTCCATGTTTGAGCACTTTTTGTGTAGTAATCGTGATTGACTCGGTGGCATGTTAAGAACCTAACAAATACCACCTAATCAATTTTTGTGCAAGTTTTTGTTGTTTTCAAAGGCTATATATCTCAAAGGTGGGAATCGAGCTCAAATCATGAAGAGCATAGTTGCAATTCAGAGCTTCAAAAGCTAGAAGAAGGTAGAAGCAGAAGCAGAAGAACAGCAGAAGCAACCTTGCCAAAATTCGCAAGAGTTCATGAATTTGGAATTGAAATTTTTGCGGCCCTGCGAAGATGTCTACCATTTGACTCACAGGCTCTTACGTGTTTCCACTTTCTCCCTATGTAATAGTGTTTTATTTTGTATATTTTGGTAAATTGTATTAGGTTGGGTGGTAGAAAACACCCTTAGAATACTTTGTAATGAATTATTCATTTTATCAAAGTAGTTTTTGGGAGGCTTGTTCGAGAAGCTCCCATTTTCTCTCGTTTTCTCTCATTTTCTTTCTCTTTTTCTCAGTAGCTAAGCTGCCTCGAAGGATGATTTTTTAGAGGATGAGTGGCTAAAACCTCTCATTCCTTGAAGTAAAAGGCATTGGGCAAAGTAACTTGTGGCAAACCAAGTTTTTTCATGTTTTTAAAGCAGGTATTCACTGTCATTAATGTTCTTTCCTTCAACTTTAGGTTTCGATCCCTTCGATTCACCTTGAATGGTTGATATTTGGTAAGCTTTTAGGGCTCATTTGGATGCCAATATTAGATCCGAGTGATGTTCGTTAGTTATCACTTATGGACTATTGGAAGGTGAGTTAAGGAGACATGTTTTCTTGTGAGAACATTAATGGGTAGTGAATGCCATTTTCAAGGATATTTAATGAGGGTCGATTTTATAAGCTAAATGAAGGGCCGATTTGGGAGATAACTATATGTTATCCTCCCAGTCACGAGAAAAGACACAGAAAACCTCATTTGTCTAGGAACCTAGTCTAGATGACTTGACCATGAGGACTTAACATAATTTAATCCATTTTATTTTCGAGTTTTAACCATCAAAACCAACTCTTTTATCACAACCCAATATCAAAATGAAATCCACCCGAGTTTAAACTCAGCTGTAAGTCATTTCCTGAAGAAAACCCATCTACGTAGGAATGATCCCTAGAACCACTATACTATAGTAGCTATGCTACGCTAGTATGAGGTATTAGGTTATAAATTTTGTTGATTAATACCCTACTAGGGCACGAATCATCATTAAAAATGAGAAATATTGCATGTAGGAGCTTATTCTCCCTGAGGTTTAGGGACAAATTGTAATGCTTGAGGCGAAAGAATGCTTTGTAGGAGCTTTTGCTCACAGGGTCCTGAGACGATCATCCTAAACAATGGAGGAAACAATCATCTCGACAAAGATGGGAGAAATAATCATCTCGTAAAAACGGAGAAAGAATCATCTCATAAAAATAGAGAAATAATCCTCTCATGCATCTCATAAAAATGGAGAAACCCTGTAGCGTTTATTGGTTCATAAGAACAAACATCTCATGACAACGGAGAATTAATGAAAATACTTCTTTAAATAGGCAGAGTTCTAGGGGCGAGCCTCAATCTTTCCGCACGGGGGTTGTATTTTGTATGCACCTTTGGATCCATCGTGTAATGGCGAAGGACCTTCCAACTTGGTTTAAGTTTTTCCCTCCTCGAAAGTGGATTTGAAGGACAAGATCCCCTTTGCTAAAAGCCCTTGGCTTGATGATCTTCTCACTTTTAGTGGAAGGAAAAGAAAAGAAAGAAGTTGTACCAGCGATGGTACTCGACCATTCTAATGGCTTTACTCGATCTCATTTCGGTCGAGCTTGTCCACGGCCTAAAGGCTCGGGAGGAAGTGTCATTAGTGCGTAGGGTTTTGAGTCCAAACTCAACAGGAATCAACGTTTTAGCTCTAAACACAAGGGTGTACGGGGTTTCCCCGGTGGGCTATTTCAGAGTGGTGCGATAAGCCCAAAGTGTAATAGGTAGCTCTTCAACCCACCTTCCTTTTGCCTCTATCAACCGTTTCTTTAAATAGTCGAGCAGCGTTTTATTCGTGACTTCAGCTTGGCCATTGGATTTGGGATATTGAGGCATAAAGTAAACATTTTATCCCAGTACTTTCGATGCAATTACGAAAGAGGCTTGTTAATGAATTATGGGTCATTGTCCAAAACGAAGGAATGGGGCACCCTGAATCGACATACAATGTTCCTCTAAACAAATTGTGTGAGCTAGGTGGCCTTGATTTGCACATAGGCCTCGACTTCTACCCACTTTGTGAAATAGCTTAATTAGGTACACGAATAAATTTTCCTTGACCCATAAGCCCAGGGTAATGTCCCTAATAATACCCCATTTGTAGAAAGGCCATGGACTTGACACAGTGAACATTTAATGGCTGGGGCATGAATAATGTGCCAGAATTTTTGGCGAGATATCCTGGTGAATTTTTTCACGACGACTCGGACTCTCTCTTCGCCGTGGGCTAGTAGAAACCTTGTCATATTACATAATGAGCTTAGTATGCTAATGGGTACATAAATGCCTTAAGTGGACTTGTCCGTGATTCATTTAGACCAATGGGATTGGGATACACCTTTGGTATGGACTCTGAAATGATCGCTTGTATAGAATATCGTTTATCGAGGTGTACTGGCTACTCGAGCCTTACTTTCTGACCTCACTTTTGTCGCGAGCGGGGTCCCATTCTTAAGTAGTCGGGGATAGGGATATCCGAGGGGTTTCGGCACGATCATAGTGTGAGGATAGCGCATTACAAATAGATGGATGGTCCATTATACTCAACTCCACGTGGCAAGGGTACGGAGCGGTAGATGCTAAATTGGCTAGGGCGTCGACCATTCGGTTTTCTACTCTAGGGACCTGGGCCACTATGAATTGAGTGAATCCAACCATTCTGATTTGAGCTAACTTCAAATGTGCCATTCTCAATTTCTAGCCTCATTACTTCCTAAATGCTTGGGGATGCTACCAGCTGCGGGAGTCACATTAGAGGCTCAGTATGCGGCGAGGTTCCTTAGTTAGTCGTAGCGAATTGCAGAACAACCCCGTCAAATACGCTTCATTGGAGGCGACAAATGCAAACTTTACCACTGGGCAATAGAAGCCTTTGGGGATTGTGGGACCATGCGAACCTCCTACTTCGGGATGGTGTCAGTCTCAGAGATCCGCGCGTTTCACTTTGAGGTCTGCGGCTCACTATAAATGAACGAGGACTTAACCTTTTATAAAGTGATCTCGGTGATACTAGATGTTAAACTCACTTAAACCAACAACTCATTTTAGGGAGGCGCCCCAAGCATATGAATTACATGGAGTATGGCTACGATTGGATAGTTTGGTGGAAATACGATTATAGTGTGAGCTTGGAAGTATGGGCGTAGCTACCATTCTAAGAGCCAACACGATTCGCTCAAAGTCAGTGTATCTAATTTTAGCTTGCATTAATAGCTTACTCATAAAGTAAACCGGCTTTTGCTTGTCGTCCACGTCTGATCTTACTAAAGTTATGCTCACGGGCTCAACCAGAGGTGACCAGATATAAGTAGAGCTCCTCGTCATCAACCGGTTGAGACAAAGATAGAGGGGAGGCAATGTACTCCTTGATAGAGTGAAAGGCCTTGTCACATTCTGGTCCACATTCCTTCGTGGAAGCTCATTTCAGCGTTATGAAGAATGGGCGAAGACGATCCGAGTACGGGAGATATATCTATTTAGTGCCGTTAACTTTCCTGTGAGAGTTTGTATCTGCTTCTTGTTGACAGGGGGTTGCATTTTATTAATGGCCTTAACTTGTTTAAGGGCCATTTTGATCCCCCTTGAGCTTACCAGGAACCTAAGGAAATTCCCAAACCCGACCCCAAATGCGCACTTATTAAGAGGTGCAACCTCATTAATTGAAATGCGTCTTGCAAGTGAGCTATATGGTCTTTCTGAGACTTTGGCTTGACCAGCATGTCGTCTATATACGTCTCCATGGTTCTTCCCAATAGAGGCTCAAAGATACAGGACATCATGCGCTGATAGGTGGCTTCAACATTCTTCAGACCAAAAGGTATTACGTTGTAGCAATACATCCCTGTTAGAGTTATCAATGTCATGTTTGCCGAATCGAGGGGATGCATCAGGATCTGATTGTAGCCAAAGTACGCATCGAGGAAGGATAAGAGTTGATGACCATTTATTTGCATCTACTACACGATCGTCTGAGGAGAGGAAATGTCATTTGACAAGCATCATTTAGATTAGAATAATCGACACCGCAGCGCCATTTCCATTCTTCTTAAGGCTGACCACGGCGTTGGATAGCCATTCGAATCTTGAATCTCTTTGATGGCGACCATGAGGAATTTATTTAACTTCTTGTTTATGACTTCTCAGCGTCTTTGGATGCCAAATCGTCCTGGAGTTTATGACACATTGGCTTGCATTCTTTCTTAAGGTTCAGGTAGTGTTGAGCCCTAGTAGGAGAAATTCCAGGCATGTCGGCGTGGGACCATGCAAAAATATCCAGCTCATGTAGCGATTGATAAGGAAGGGAGTTAACCTCTTCTTGCGAAAGGGAATTTCCCAAGCTAACCTGCTCTGGCTTGTCTGAGTTGGATAGCGGATGCAGCCATAGATGCTCTGCGATTTTGAGATCATCATGCCTGACGAGGCGGGCCCCGAGCTGTCATTGCTATTTGGTTGGCATGTCATCCTTTTGACATTTGACCTCGTGTAGAGTCTTTGGAAACTCTTTGGTCTCCCTTATGTCAATCGGCCTGTGAGTCAAGAAACTCGGCATTTAGTGTACGAGGATGTGATACTTTACATCGTGTGTGGATCAGATTAAAAATCCTAAAATGGCGTTGAAGAATGAAGGCTCATCGATCACCTTAAGTGGGACCAGGGTAGTGACAGGTCCAACCGAAACCAACAACACAGTTTCTCCTAATGAATTGGTCTCCGATCCATTGAAGCAGACCAATATCCTTCTAGGATTCCAAATATTATCGGGCTTATAGCTTAGGCAAAGCAAAGCAAGCAGGTAGAGTAGGTAGGCAGCATTGCTGGGGTCAACTAAAATTTGTTTCATCAAGTGCTGCCCAACTTCCAAGGTTACCAGGGCGTCATAATAGGGCATAGATAGTTGTCTTAGGGGAGACTCGAAGAAGGTAATGAGACCGTCAATGGGCCGAATGCTACTTAGGGTAAAACTGTAGTTAACTCCGGCCACAAAGATACTCGGGAGTGATTTTGACCTTGGGTCTTGAAACGACGATGGGCGATGAAATTGCATCTATCATAAGGTGAGAACTTGTGAGTGGCAAGGATTGCAAGCGTAAGGCACTTTGCTCAAAAATATTCCGAAGATGTCCTCTTTGCAAGTAATTCAATAGTTTAGGGTGGTAACAGTGATTGGTCGATGCTCAAACGTCCCTATGATACAAGAAAAATCGCGACTTGTCTCTCCCCTTTGGATCTCCCCTCTGAGGCTTAGGCCACTCGAACCCTTGAAGCGACTGAATAAGTGGGAGGAGTTGAGAGGGTGGCAACGTGAACCTTGTTTACTCAATATTGTTATCCTACCTTAAATTCTCGATTGCTTGATCGCCCTACTCCTCAACCTTATTGCAATGATTGGTTCGCCTTGGATCTATGAATTAATATTTACCTTTTGTCCTAGTCATCTCGATTTCTCTTCCTTTATTATTCTTGTGTCGGGAGATGTCGCATAGTAGCAACCGTTCGTTTGGTTATCGTTACTATATCATCCTCAAACATGGTGTACATGTTTCCCCTCTAGAATAGCTCGTTAATAATCGTGGGGAAATGCAGTGACAACGAATTAAAGAACTGGGTGTTAGGACAAATAGCGTGTTTCACTGCTTATAGGACAATGTTGGGGCTTACAACATCGAGTTGGAGGATCACGGCCCTAAAACGTTTCATAAAGTCCCTGATGGAGTCAGATCTCCCTATCCAGATGTGGAAAAGACTTGTAACATTCTACTTTCTCCTAATCGAGCACATGTATTAAGTGACGAACTTTTCAAACATGCAGCGGAAGGAGATTACCGTATTTGGAGCTAAGTGGTGGAACCATGACAAGGTGGGGTATGCCAAGCTGGACGGGAAGAATTTACACAGTAGAGCATCGTTAACTGTTTACAACATTATTATCTGACGGAAGTGCATAAGATGGTCAAAGGGGTCCTGAAAACCATCGTACATTTGAAATTTTGGTAAGGCGAAGTGCGGCGGGGCATCATGGTTCAAGATGGCGGGGACAAATGGGAATGACATGAGTCAATGGCGCATGAATCCATATTTCTCCAAGGGGAAGGAGATCGGATCACTCGAGGGTTATTAACCAAGGGATGATCTCGAAAAGGGAGAAGAGAAAAGTTGTTTGTGGATTTAGATCGCGTAAGGCTATAGGGCAAAGTCGGGTCGGTAGGGCAAGGAGCGGTGGCCACCTTCATAAAGTGGCATTTCTTAGTGAGGCGGCATAGGCGATAGATGCTCGATCGGAATTGTTGTTGGTGCGGGACTCGCACTAATCTTTGACATTCGTTCAGTGGCAATAACCACTATTCTAACGTAGGCTCATAATTGAAAGGGGGAATTTCTCCCATTGAATGGTCAGATCAACTTCCGATCGTCCTTCTGACGACTTAGAGAAGTGTGAATTTTCTTTTCCCATGAAGCGACGCCAATGGAATGGACTTAAGGTTGGCCAGAAAAATAATTTCATTATTTCTATAGTGAATCTTGCTTTAAAATTCTCATCCCTCCTCATCTAAGCCCATAGGCTTTATGGGAACTTATGGGGTGGCGGTTATAGGTATACAGTGCTTAAGTGGTTTCGTGACGTAACGCCTACGTTACATATTAATTGTGGTATAATTCTTGTCGAGATGGATGAGCAAACGTGTTCTTCTCATATGCTTGAGGCAATTTGACTAATTGAGCGCTCGACCCCACCAGCCGATGCCCAAGGGCGCGAAATTGGTTGATGTGATCTTGAAAGTGGGTCACGTGCCAAGTGGGTCTCTAATGAGTTAAATTAGATCCCGCATTAGATGACACGTGAGATACAACTTACCCCATTCCATTAGTAATTTATCATATACTTGATTCTTATTATTTTGTCATATATCAAAAGTTTGTCAACAATGTCAAATCTCATAAAACTCAAGTTTATGACATTTGACATTCAGAAAGGAATTATCTATCTTAGATACTTGATGTTAAATAAACTTTTGAACTTTTGATGAAAAATCATCAATCTAGTCCAATTGGGTTTGAACGATTCCCTGAAGTGAATCAATATCATTCCAAACTCGTGGACATGGATGAGGATCGGTCATGGTTACAATCATGGAAGGAATTCCCAATACCATATTAATAATCCCTCAAATCCTTGGAGAAAGGAAAAGCATCACCACCAAAAGTGGAATAATATTGAGGTAAAATTGGAAGTACATATGGGATAAAACCTTCTAGAACCACGAGAATAATTGCCATAAATGTGGTGAGGCATTGGTCAACGTAATCTATCGTGCAGCGAGCATTTGGTGACCTTTACCAAACATAATGTTAAGAAATGAAACTAGATTCCGCCATCGGTGATGCGTATATTCTAGCAAATCCATGGTTTCTTTCGAGTTTAAAGATATCCGTAGAAATTGATATCATATTGAAACTATGAATGAAGGTAATTCAGAATGTCATTACATTACCTCTATTGTTTATGGTAAAAAACTTATAATGAAAAAACTCTTAGCTTACTTCTCTAGGTTATATCATACAAATATAAAGTTTATCGAGTCATATGTTGTCATGAACCAGAAGTTCAACGACTCAAAGACTTTCGTTCTTTGGCATGATAGGCTAGGTCACCTTGGGTCCTCAATGATGTAGAGAATCATTGAACACTCACATGGGCATCCACTAAAGAATCAGAAGATTTTTTTGCCCAATGAATACCCATGTGTTGCTTGCTCACAAGGTAAATTGATAATCATACCATATTTTAGCAAAGTCACATATAAGTCACCAATCTTTTTAGAAAGAATACATGAGAATATATGAAGACTTATTCATCTACCAAGTGAATATTTTTGTTATTTTGTGGTCTTAATAGATTCATGTATGAGGTGATTACATGTTTGTCTACTTTCTACACAAAATGTTGACTTTGCTAGACTCCTTGCACAAATAATCAAATTACGAACACAATTTCCTGACTATACAATCAGGACAATAAGACTGGATAATGCCAATAAATTCACCACTCAAACTTTTACTGACTAATACATGTTAGTTGGAATAAATGACAAGCAGCCTGTTGATCATACTCACACCTAAAATGGTTTATGAGTCCCTCATCAAAAGCGTTTCCAGTGCTTGACTCGACCACTACTAATGAAAACCAAATTACCAACTTCTGCATGGGGACATGCTATTATGCATGCTGCAATCTTGGTTCGTATTTGACCAACAACTTACCATGAATACTCTCATTCACAACTTATACTAGGTAAACAACAAAATATTTCTCACTTACGAATCTTTGGCTTTGTAGTTTATATACCAATTGCACCTACACAACGCGCTAAAATGGGTCCCTAACGAAGACTTGGGATTTATTTGGGTTTTGATTCTTCGTCCATCATAAGATATCTTAAACCCTTAATAGAAGATGTTTTTACAACCGCCTTACGGATTGTCATTTTAATGAAAGTGTATTCCTATCATTAGGGGGAGAAAAGTCGGTTCCAGGATAACGACGAGAAATTACTTGGAATGTATCTACAATGTCTCATTTTGATCATCATACAAATTAATGTGAATTGGAAGTTCAAAGAATCATTCATTTGCAAAATTTTGCAAATCAATTACCAGATGCTTTTATTGATACAAAAGAAGTGACAAAGTCACATATCCCTGCTGCAAATGCTCAACAATGATTGATGTCCTTGAAAGACAATTAGCAAATGAGTCTCAAATATGCCTGAAGCATGGGAGACCTATTGGCTCAAAAGACATAGCTCCCTAGAAGAGGATAACACAAAGAAAAATCGGTTATAAAACAAAAGGCCCCGACATAGGCAAATATGAAACAAAAGGTCCTAGTATAGTCATATGGTGAATAAGAAGTCCTTATGAGACATACAATGAACAAGAGACCCTTAAAGAGGTTCGAGATAAAGAAATAGCCCCTGAAGAGGCATGGGTACCTAAAATTTTTGAGATCTCAATGAGTTATGTGCACAAGGGATATAAATGAGATCGAAATGATATTGTTATCAATAATGTTTTTGCCTTCCAAGTGGCCTTAGACATCATAAGAAATGATGAAGATCTCAAACCACAAAATATGGAAGAATGTCGACATAGAAATGATTGGCTAAAATAGAAAGAAGATATGCAGACATAATTAAACTAGTTAATGAGACGAAAAGTTTTTGGACCTATGGTCAAAACACCTAAAGGTGTAAAGAATGTTGGGTACAAATGGGTATTTGTACGAAAGCGCAATGAAAATAATGAGATCATAAGATATAAAGTGTGATTAGTAGCATAAGGCTTCGCGAGAGGCTCTGGTAGTGACTCTGAGAACATATTCTCCTGTTATGGATCACCCGATTAATTTTAGAAACTTTAATAAAGCTTAACAATCTCTAAAGAGCTGGATATCGTCTCATGGATGTCTTCACAACTTATCTATATGGATCCATAGATAATGACATATACATGAAAATCCATTAAAGAATTAGATTGCTGAAAGCGAAATAATACAAAACCTCGTAGTATGTACCGATAAAATTACAACGATCTTTATATAGATTGAAGAAATCGGCCCATGTGAGTACAATCACCTTATCGAGTATTTATTTGAAAGAAGGGTATGCGAAACAACCTTATATGTCCATGCATCTTTATCAAGAAATCATAAGCGGGATTTTCAATAGTACTATGTATGTTGATGATTTGATCTTGTTGGGACTCCTAAAAGTGCTTTCTAAAAATAGCAAAATATTTGAAAAATAAATTTGAGATAAAAGATCTTAGGAAAACAAAATTTTGTGTCGGCCTGCAGATCTGGCATTTTCCTATTAGAGTTTTGGTTCACCAATCGGCGTATACTAAGAAAAATTCAAAGCGCTTTTATATAGATCAAACACACCCTTTAAGTTATCGATAGTTATGCAGTGACAGCGCAAAATGACTCATTTTGTCCTTGTGAAAGGGTGAAGAATTGCCCAGTCATGAAATTACCATATCTTAGTGTCATTGGTGCACTTATGTATCTTGCTAACTATACTCACCCAAATATTGTTTTTCCTATCAACTTATTAGTCAGGTGTTGTTCCTCTCCAACCCAAAGACATTGAAATGGTATCAAGCATATATTGTGGTACCTTTAAGGAACAATTGATATGGATCTACTTTACTCAAAGGAATTAAAGTAGCAATTGTTTGGATATATGAATGGGGATCATTTTCATATGCACGCATGGGCGGATCACGAAACATGGTATGTGTTTAATTGTAATAAATTGCTATTTCATGGAGAACCTTTAAGCGGAGACAATGGTGTACATTATGTCGAATCATTAAGAAATAATAGTGATTCACGAAACAACGTTGTGAATGGCTAAGATCGATGATTGACTTATCCGAAATCATGCGGACTCCTCTATCAAATCGGACCAACAACATTATTTGAAGATAATGTCATGTTGCATGCGTGCATAAATCGAAGGAGTTATATCAGGGAGATAAAGCCCAAACCGCGTTCTTTCGAAAGTTATTTTATACACATGAACTTCAAAAGAGGGGTGAAATTGATGTTCAACAAATACGCTCAAGTGATAATCTAGCAGATTTATTCACAAAGTCATTGTTAACCTCAACATTCAAGAAAGTGATATATAAGATTGGAATACGCCAACTGAAAGACATTGACATGAGGTGAAGTATGTTTATGACATGATGTTAATGTATTGTACTTTTTTTCCCTTCGCTCATGTATTGTCCCATTGAGTTTTATTAACAAGGTTTTTAACAAGGTAATCTTAACAAACTAAGAACAATCTATAATATCATAAGAATATTTAGCCTTTTTTCCTTAAGCTAGGTTTTCCACATAGGTTTTTGCTATGAGTTTTGTAGGAACCTATTCTCTGTAGTGGTGTGTTGAAGAAGGAATATTGTACATTTATGGTTTTCCTTCTCTCTCTCTCCCTCTTCCTTTCCCTTTCTCAGATTCTCTTTCATAAATGCTAGCCTTTTTGATGTTGAACAAAGGATAATATATTTCTCTTTAAGTTTGCTTTCTATAATATATTTACAACATCAAGCATATTTTAAGATATTTTAGGAATAATTAACAAGACAAACTTTTTTGACAATTAAGCACTTTGTAAAACTATTCCCATAGGGACTCATACTTTGAATGTCTGTCTTATTAAACTTTGAGCGTATTACTCGATTAAGTTAGACTTATATAGACCCTAATAACAGTCAAACTCAACACTAAATGGAGAAAAAAATTCAAGCGCAATTATATATAAATTATAGCACATACAAATATCAATATAAATTATAGAAAGATACAAATATCAATTAGCAAGTCTCCTTTTTGTTTGCCATGGAGCAAAAAAAAAAAATCAGTATAATATGTTTCTTACTATTTATGTATATTATTTTCAAGTATCTGCGCTTCGATTGGTAGAGCGTTCGATAGATTAAAACAAAGGTCCGAAGTCTTAATAGGGATAGTTTTACATGGTAAACAGTAGCAGTTGTCAAAATGTACACTTCCCTTTTCATTTTATTTAAAAAAAAATGTATACCGTTTCCATAAAATAATATGCGCCTGATAATTTAGGCTAAACAATAATGTTACACTATCACCTTCAAGGAGAAATTCCCAGAGGAAATTAAAGGGTAAATCATATTTTGTCTCTTTTCTATAGCATGATTTAATTAAATAAAGTTGTAAAAAAATTTATATTATTTTTTTAAACTTAAAAAAAAAATTGTGTATATTAAGATATTACACAGGAAAAAATAAAATATTTTATTGGATGTCAAGATTCTATTATTAAGTACTCATTGCATAGCTCTTGTTGAGAAGAATTGTGTGTATATTAAAGATATTACAAATATTAGCTTTGAAAATTATTGTGGATATTTATCTAATTATCTTTATAATATCAGGGCTTTATAGTTTCCCTTCACAAAATAAATAAATAAATCTGAAGAATTGATCACAAAAATTGAAATCCGATTTCAGAAAGAAAATGAATAAATAATTAAGTTGGTTGAATTAAAAAAAAAAAAAAAGTGACAAAATTTTAAATTGTTAATATAAATTTAATCCACAATTGGATATATTTTCTATATCCTGTATTTAAATTAATGTTACATTTGCTCGCAAAATGCTTTCTGCCTGTTTATTGTTTTGTATCCACAAAACTCTGGTTCAATGAGTTAGGCAAGATTTCAATACTTCCAATAAAAATCTTGAGATTTCTATATATATATATATATATAGAGAGAGAGAGAGAGAGAGAGAGGGGTGGATAATGAATATCTATCAATTAAAAGACAAAAAAATGAAATAAATAGAAAATAATACATTTAGACAACAAAGTGGAATTGTGAAACCTTGAAGGTCCGGAACTTCTCACACTAATAAATTGTAACACCCGGAATTATTATAATAGCTAAATATTATTTTTCCGAAAATAAAACGATAGACCCGGGTTTAATGCAAGTAGGAGTAAATTGGTAATTCTGGCTGAGGGCTTAGCTAATTAAATTAATGAAAAAGTCTAATTAATTCGATGTATAAGATTGGGAATGTGATATCACAGATAAGAAGAGTTAATGACTTAAATTCTTGTGAAAGTGAAACTTTAAAGTCGAATGGGTTATAAGACTAAAACTAGTCTAGCAAAAAAAAGAGGATTGTTCTCATTTGCTCCAAATGAGGTCTGAACGTGAAGAGAGGGAGAAAGAGGAAGAAAGAAGAAAAAGAAGAAGAAGGAGAAAGGAAGAAGGAAGGAGATTAGTAAAAGGTAAGGGGTTTTTGGTTTGATTAACTATAAAATGGATTCTTTTCTAGGAGGTTTGGTTGGGGAACTTCTCTAACCTAGATTTGAAGGATATGGGATTGGTAAAACCTAATCCGCCAGTTATTGGTGTATGGGATTTGAGGGATTTTGTATGGGGGTATGATTCATGGATTTCTCTCTTTGAAAGCTAGGGTTTCAATATAACTTAGATTAGTTGAGTGATGGGTTGGCAAAACCATTTGATTCTTATTTAAGATGTGTTTTTTGGAAGATGTTTTTGGGTTGAATAAAATTGGCTTTGATGTGTGTTTGAGTGTTGGGGTTGATGTGGTTGGAAACTTATGGAAAAAGTGGGGAAAATCATAAATTCTGGGCATTTTTGAGAGCTGGATTTTTCTGTTATGGCAAGTGTTATTATTTTGGCCATCATTTGGTCATTTATGCTCCAAATTGAGTGAGATTGAAATGGGCGTATGTAGACTTCAAGGAGCACAAATATCCACTGAAATATGTGTGTGTCAAATTCGTAACCCATTGGACCCCAAAAAATTCATTCAAAGTGAAATTTATGTTGTTTAGGACATATCACGAGTTTAGGTGCTGCTAGAATTGGGTGATTCGATTGGAAACGATATAGCGCCTTATCTTGAATGAGTAATATATGGAGATAGAATAAAGTGTTTTATGTTGAGTGTGTGTTGTTTGTGTAACCACACAATAAGAGGGTGTTAAATGTTGATCCTAGTAAGTGTAAGAGAGTGCGCAGGGGATCAAGGTTTATGTTGGAAGGTATTATAAGAATATATTAAATTCGAAGTGTGATAAAGTAATAGACCACTTGAGTAATTTTTATGTGACACGGATTGAGAGAGGCTAAGGAATCTTATGACTTGTTATTTGCAGATCCTTTGGAGTAACCTCGGGTTTTGACTTCCTTGGGAGACTTGCGGATTTTTAAATCCAAGGAAGGTAGGGGATCTTATAACCTTCTCTTGCTTGTATTGTGGTTTGATGTTGTGGGAATTCTGTACCATTCCGTGCTTTGATTGTGTGATTTTCTAGTGATATATAAATGTATATTTTTATATATATGAAAATCTTTGAATTAAGCAGTACATGATGTTTTAAATATCCATGTGGTTGAATGCTTTGACTGAAATGGTTTAAAGCATGACATGGGTATGAGCGTGTGAGTCGGATTGATGTAGTGGACATGGGGCGATGACAAGTCGCAGGTTGTAGTCCCGAAAAAGGTCACGAGATATACGGGATGTGGGCATATCACGAGTGGTAAAGTCCCATCAATTTGTCGTTATCTGGAATGTGGGCATATCGCAGGTGGTAAGTCGTGATTTGTCGTTGTTCTGGGATGATCGGCTAGTCCTTGGGTGAAAGCCCAAAAGAGTCACTGATGAGGGGTTGAGATGGTGGTAGTATTGCATTCATGTGTTTCCATCATCAACCTATTATTTGTAAAATGCTCATGTTTTGAGATATCTTGAATTATGTATAAGTGAAATGTTTTATAGGCATGACTTGTTATGGGATTCATTTGCGAGTTGTCGAACTCACCCCCATTATTTCCCTCCACCTTAGATGCAGGTACGAGACCCGCTGCGTGACATGAAAGTTGGGCGCCAACGGGGTTTTGAGGATGGGAAGTTTGTATCTGACGCATAGGCTTGTTGGTGGTTTAGCGTACATTTTGATGAATATTTAGTGTTATGTGGATATTCACCTTGTATATTTAGACGAGTTAATCTTTTGTGGATCATTGTATATTTGGCTTGTATAAACCGTAGTTTTGGAGCTTTGTGTAAATGTTATTTGATCGAGTGTAGTGTATAGTTTGGGTACATTGAGGAATTAACTGCAAATCTTAGATATGTGTGTATGTTTGGAGACACGGGTAGTGTTTTATTTACGTTTCCGGTGATTCTTTCCAGTGGAGTTTAGACTCAAGTTGTGAAAAAAAAAAATCAAATCAGGTGGTAAAATAGTAACATAAATCACACCGGTGGAATTCGGGGTGTGACATAAATTATGAACTTCTCATAATAATAAATCATTGTTCCGTTGCCACAAACGGGGAACTCACACAAAAGGAGGAAATGAGGGTGGCAGTTGTTAGACTTTCCTTTTTTACGAGAATGTTAACTTTCCTTTTTATGAGCTCGGCTAACAATATGGAAAGACAAGTGATCCTAATGTGATTACCAAATAATAGTTTAATAAAATAAAAAAAGTATCTTTGGTCAATATTTAATACAAGGTAAATTCCTAAATTAATATCTTGATGGAATGTGTATTTAAAGAGAAGCCCTAATAGGAACTGATCTCTCTCAACCCATACTTAGAGTTTTCTCTCCATCAAAAAATGTTTCTCAAACATTAAAGGGGTCACGAGGGAGAAACCAAATCCTCGATGATTATTCGCTAGAGACTAACTACGTTTGTCATGGATCAAGGTAAGGAGTTTTGTTTTATTGTGTGATTGTGAAAATCATGTTGTTCAAAGATCTTGGCTAACATGTTTATACATTATTTGATAACAAAAGGTTAAAGCTTACATGTGATATCAGAGCTTTGATCGCTTATTGTTCCGATCTGAAACCTTTTTTGTCCTTATTTTATTATGTTTTATGAGGAATGATGTTAATATGTGAATGTTCTCATGAATCAAGTGTTAAAAATTGTCTTTGTCGGATAAAAATAAGAGGGACAGTGTGACGAATCCATGAAGTGAACTATATCTTATTGTTTAACAAATTTTGTATTGCAAGTGGAAGCAAGTAATGTTAATAAAGAAAAGTAATTCTCGCTACCGTCCTATTAACAAATTTATATTGCAAGAAAAATTAAGTAATGTTAATAAAAGGAAAACAAATCCCTTGTTCTACATGACATTAATTGTTTTGAAGTTGGAATTCTTTGGTTTCATTCATTATACGGATTTTTTCATCTACTATCAACTTTATAAATTGCAACTTCAGTTAACATGTTTTCCACCATTTTCAAAGTTGATTTTCAATGGATGTTTTACCATTTCTCGATTTACTTTTTACAAGATGAACATATGCCTATGACAGATTCTTGATTTATGCTTTGCAAATAAATCTATGTCTATGATATTTTATAGATTCTTGATTTACATTTTACAAAGGGAATATATGCATGTAATGTTTTATGGAACTTTTAATGGTAATTGTATATGTGTGACATAATTTATAAGTAATATTGGGATATTTTAAAATTGACTATCTATAATTTATACGTATAATTAGTAGATTTAAGTCACTAAAGTGACCAAATTAAAAAGGTTTATGGGTGTTGATGATGCTTTTTCTTCAACCGGGCCCGGGGTACAGGTGTCGCGGGGGTCGTTGGGTTGGACAGGCTGGCTGGTGGGGGTGACGGAGGATCTTTGGATCGTTTGGGGTACAGGGGTGGGATTGCTGCCCGATGTCGTCTACGGGGGCTGGATGCGGCACGTTCCTCTGAGAACCCAGGCGAAGAGGGGCCGGCGGGGGCCGCCGGTATTTCAGATCTAAGTCGATTCTTTACGAGGAAAAGAGAATGTTTAGATTGCTTAGTATTGGCGTCTTATTTTAGTGTTGGAGTGACGCGTATTTATAATGGATATTCGTCCGATTTAGACCCGATGATGAGGGGGTTAACACCCTTTGGAGATAGGTTTCATGTAGTCGATATAGATTTAGCAATGGATTAGTGAGGAGTTTGTGGGTAATCCTCCTTCCCTTATTAGGGGTATCCAACTAGGTCTGCATTTGCTTTTCCACTTCCCTTTATAACTAGGACTTGATTGGACCGAATAGGGCGTCTTTTAGAATATTACATGTTTTGTAAAGATAATGGTTTGGTAGTAGTGTATGGGCCTTCATGTTCTTCCAATCCATGTGCAGGCCTAGCAGAGTGCAGGCCTTTGTTCGGGCTGTTATGGAAGGACATGGACGTGTTACGGTCCTCACCGCTCTTTTGGGCTGGCGAATGAAATGTACGGCTCGATTACGTAGCTCTGCCTCCGGGTGTCAAGTAAAATATTCGATTATAAATGTTTATGTGATACTTATAAATGGAATGACATCATGAGAGGTATGAAATATATATAATTGATTACAATTAATGTGATTGATGTTACATGAATTATAATTTTGTGTTAATTATTAATTACATTTATTTGCTATATAATTGATTGCTATTAATGTACAAAGCTTTGAATAAATTGAATTTTTATAGCTTTATATAATGAATTTGATCCATTTATGAAAGAATGACTAATTGTGCACTACTTATTGATCATAAAAGTTTGTGGATTATCTCTTGCTCTGTTGTGGTAGCTTGGAGTAAATAGTGATATGAAGTTTATAAGTTATCTAGGACAATTATCTCTTATGCTTGAATGCTTGATGTTATTGAAATCTAACATGAGCTTAGTTTTGTTAATGTTGATGTATGTATATGTGTTGCAGTCACCAGTGACTAAACTTGGTGTTTGAATATCAAATTATAAAAACTTTCATCCAACTTTGTTTAATTTGATATTCATATTATGTTTTTTTGTAGATATCCTAAAATGGAAAGCCAAATCTCAATGTTTTGAATATCATAATTAACATGTTATAAAATTGAAATTCACTTATAAATAGGTTTCATTAACCCGCCGAAAGTGATGAACCAAAGTTTCTATGTGCATTAATTGTATAATATTAATTATTGAATTACCCTATCATGAAATGCTCATAAATGACGTGATGTAATGTCATATAGAATTTAATCGAATTGTCATGAATTAAATTTCATTAAAATGTCTAGTAATAGATAACTATTTATATGAATTATATATTATGGAAATCATTGTCATATGATGTGAATTGATATTTTTGAGATTTTGAGGTATTATTCATATAAATTTAAAGTGAACTTATTATGTGAGATTTCTTTTAAAGAAATCACAAAATTCACATAATAAAACATTTGACATGTCCATGATTTGTCTAATTATAGACAGTTTTGGTGTTTGTCATATTTATGAAGTCTTATTAAGTTTTCTTATACTTAATCATTCTATGATTGGTTGTGAAGTAATATTATCAGTTTTTTTCAATAAAATTGTATGTTTTAATTTTATTTATTTATCACAACATAATGTTTGTATGATAATTATATTATGAGTATATGTCATTTATGAAATGTTAGTTATGAGAATACTAAAGGTTCCATTATCAATTTTAACAATATAAAATATTGTTTATTACAATATTTTGAAATTCTTATAATCTAAAGTTCGTTAGTCATCAAAGTGGCTGAACTTGAATGTTTTGTGAGTTTCAAATTGAGGAATATGTAAAATATTGCTTACTACAATGTTTTGAAATTCATATGATGAAAAGTTCGTTAGTCATCAAAGTGGCCGAACTTGAATGTCCCATGAATTTCAAATTGAGGAATATGTAAAATATTTCTTGCTGCAATATTTTGAAGTTCATATAATGAAAAGTTCGTTAGTTAACAAAGTGGTCGAACTTGAATGTTCTATAAATTTCAAATTAAAGAATATATATTTATGATATTCGATTACTCATTCTTTATGGATGCTTGTAACATAATTAAGTATTTGATGAATGAGTATATTGAAGTTCATTAGTTATAAGATATTTAAAAATTTACACAAAAGTAAACTAACCATTTTATGAATAATGAACATGATGAGATAAATCTTATAGTTTTGTTAGGTTATATTTGTATATCCAAAGATTACAAATGTAGTTTTAACATAGATTATGTAGATTATCCATTAAAGAAATGTGTATTAAAAGCATTATAAAGTTCTTATATATTGCAATATTTACTCAAAAGAGAGTTGTGGTATATATGTATCGTTTTGAAATTATTTGTTTGAATCAGATTATGGTTTCTACTTGCAGTTTATTACGTTTAATCTTGAAAAGCATGATATCTTATGTTATAGTATTGTTCTCGGATTTGCTAATTATTTAACAATATTAAGTTTGTTATTATTCCTTTAAGTATAATTATGCTTGGTTAAGGGTGACCACTATCATCCTGAAATTTAATAATAAATAAGAACTAAGTCCTTTATAAATGGTACAACTACAAGATTAAAGATCTTGAAAAATTATAGATAGTTGAAGGATTGCATAAAGTAAGTTTTGAAAAGACATAGGTTATGAATGTTTGTTGACCAACAAAAGGAAATAATGCTAGAGAGTCTTTTGGGCACTCCTTGAGGTAAGTCAAGCTCATTTGAAAAGAAAAATTTAAAAGCATGGTTAAGTTTTATTCTCTTGTATGATATGATCTTAGTAATATTTACTAGGTTTTATATTCAAATGATTGATTTTAATAGAATGACTTTGTTTCAAATATGATTTGAAGTATTTACATTTGAAACACCTTTATGATATAATGTTTGATTTAAAGTTGAAAATTTATATGATTTATGATTTACTCATGTATGACCAAAAATTGTACTTTATAGATCACATTGTTACAGGTCATATATATTTATAAGCAAACATAAAGTCAATCAATTGTGTTTAGGTGGTAAATGTTATATAATTGTCACTAAATAACATGAAGCGTTAACATGTTATATCAAGAATAATTGTAATGTATTTTAATGTTACTTGGTTGGGTGCATGCAAGTATCCCTTACTAGAGGATATAGATTTATAATCAAAACTGAAGCATTATAAGTGTTAGTTAAAACTAATAATATGTGGTCCATCAAGAATATTTATGTTAGTGGGAATGGTAAGTACCATAAAATATGGTGAATGAAGAAATTATGATAAAGTTGCTTATCCCTTTATAACACTTAAAGATGTTAATTGCTAGTGATGAAGGTTAAAATTAGAAGTAACAACTAAATAATGAATCATTCTTAAATGAAGTGGATGTTACAACCACATAAAGAGCTTTTATGTTAGTGTTTAGTATAAAATGTTCAACTTATAGTTTATTCAACATTTCAAGTTTGTTTCTTAATTGATATAAAATATGAGCCAAGTGGGAGAATATTACATTTTTTTGTTAAGTGGCTCATTTTTTTTTGATTGAGTAATGTTATATGATTAAGTTTAGAGAAAAACTTTTATAACTACCAAACAAAATTCACTACTAAAGAGAATCAATTAGAAGTCAAACTTACACCATATTATAATGTTCTTTAAATTATATCTTAAAGTTATAATGTCTCATAATGTTTTTTGGACTTAAGAAAACCACTAGCATTAGTGGATATATCCAAAGATTAGTGGGAGACAAAATTCTTTATTATGTCTTAATAAATATTATTTATGAACTTACATTTATTATACTAAGTTATGAAACAAGATCTCAAAATTGTATGATAAAGTATATAAAAGAGATAATACTATATGATAGGATGTCCTACATAAAGTAACATGAATGTCCAAGAGAATATATAAAGTATATATTTAAAAAAAATGCCAGAGATATAATTGATTGAGACTTAATACTAAATAATGATAGAATATCATATAAATGAAAAAATTTCATATATTTTAGATTGTCTCATAAAAAAAAAATTATATTTAAAGGTTTTGGGATATCAAATGGATTGAAATTATCATGATAGAGGAGCCTTAATGATTCATGCTTTCTATTTGCTCTCATATTCAATTAATTTGAATAATAGTTGAAAATTTACCCTTGTCATTTATTCTTATTAATTGATGATTATATAAAGGAATAATGTAAAGGTATGATAATTGTAACGCTCCAAAACCTGGGGGTCCTGTTGACAACCCGTCAACTCGCAGAATTCCTGTGGATTTCGGGTGACCCGATACATTTGTTATTATCCGTTTATCGAAATCCATATTTTCGCAAAAATCGGTGGAGTCTCTTTTTGTTGATGAAACTCACCGCAACATATAACATGTATAACCATAACCATCCAGGGGTCTCAATAGAGTAGTAATGACCCGTCACTGAGGTTCTTATTCTGCCAAATATCAATCATCTGTATATCGCATTCTTGTGGGCGAGGTTGCTCGACACCACCTCGATAAAATCCCTTTATGGGATCAGTGTTCACGTTTAATCACAAATACCTTAAGTAAAATATGAAATTATAGCCGTGAGTCTGATCCGACCCTCTTACATACCTGACTATTTAGACAATAGTTCCAAAAGAATTTAATTATAATTCTTTTATACAAAATACTTTTTACAAAAGTAATACCAAGGCCACACATCGGTCTCCTTCGTAGTGGCGCAAATTAAGTTGTCGTCTCCTACACCCACATTGCACGAAGGAGGTCCGACCAGGTGAAGAATGCCCATTAAAAAAATTCTCCCTCTGAGGGCTACTTTACCCTAAATGTACATGCGATAGGCGTCACATCAAAGTATCGAATCGTATTAGTCTCAAATAATCACGATCCTATATGGAATGTTCGTAATCTCACGTGAGATGGACTCCTCATTACCCTAACCCAGAGTGACCATTCCTCCATGCTTTATGTCTTAGAAGTGTGAAAACCCCGACCGTTGGTGTTTCGCAAATGATTTAAACCATTGGAGCCAGCCTTCAATTTTAATTTATCGAATCCAGTGTCTTTGTCATTGGTAGCGTATTTTTGAAGTCTGCAAGTAGGATTGAAGCACGCCTTCCGACATTTTTACGGGCTTTCACCGTCGATGATCATGTCTAACCGCATATAAATTTGGGTCTTTCACCCTGTGGAGGGATCTACCCCATCTTGCTATGCCCAAACACACGTGATTTATATTTATTATTGTTTTATACAACCACGAGTCTCGATTTTGGACGTGATCCCATTTCCGAGCTCACTACACATTCACAAATAATGGTGAATAATAGTACTATGCACCCACACCCGACTCGATGCGATGTGACCTTGCATATGAAATGTAATAATGTCATTTCATGTTATGTCATGCTACATGTAACATTTATAAATTCCGGATAATTATATTTCCTACATATGATTTTCATTCATCACAATTTCCATGTTAATACATCTATTACAAGCACATATTAACATGATTTTTACATATAACAGCGTATTATTTATTTTTCCAACAATACACAGCACAAAATGGCTGATGTGGACCTCCGTCCATAAAGCAGGACACCCTATTGGTCCCTTCGCGGGTTCGTCAGAAATGCGTGATACCCAGAAAACACACCACAAAACAGAAGACATGGGTCCGGGATCAAGTAAAACCCTCAATCCAGGTTCGGGACTGGGAACTAGTCCAAAAATTTTCAATATTCGGTCAAAAATTTTCAATATTCGGTCAAAAAAAATTTCCAATATTCGGTCCCAAAATCGTCGACGTCAAAGCAGTCCAATTGATTGTCACGAAAATAGTCTTGAAAATTATAAAAATTCTACACTTTCAGTCCAAAATTTAGGACTAAAATTTCACGGTATCTAAGTGACCTTTAAGAAAAATACTAGTAATTCTAAATGATCTTTAAATTTAGAAATAATAAAGTGGAAAATTCTACATCTCATGGAATTTGGTAGCTACAAGATTTTGAATGCTTCCGTACGTGGCCTCGTCGTCAGATGAACTTTCGTTTTATTCCGGTGAGGCGATCAGTCGTCTCGTTAGATCTTAAGAGAAGCAAAAGGAATTTTTCCTCTCTATAACTACCCTCACTTCTCCCGTCTTTTCCCTCATTTTCTTTTGACTTTCCCTTATTTTATACGTTTTTTAATTTGGATCACATTCTATTGCGCCATGTGTCCATCTCATTCGGTCTACAAAAAATAAATTTATTTTCACTAATTAAATTTATTTTAAAATGAATTAGCTCGAAACCGTTTTTGACTTTCGAGATTTTCGTAAAAATTTCATCCTTGGACTTACTGGCGACTTATCACCTAAAAAATCGTAAAAATATTCCGATTATCTCAGAATTCGACGAAACTTTTCTGGGTCACTAGATTTCGTAGGCAATTTGCTGTGAGTTCGTTCGTCATCGAGAATCCCCAGAATTTTCTAGGCTTATCGAACCATTATGACAATTTATTATTATTATTATTATTTTGCCATTTTTGAAAATTTTTAATTTTCCCCGATTTTACAATAATCAACTATCAAAATATGCATTGTGACATAATGTGTCACAAATTATGGATTATGGTTGTGGAATATTATTTTAAAACTTGGATTTGTTAACCTTATGACCAAGTTGCTAAAAAGAATAGATTCCGCTATTACTTATCTTTCAACAACAAATATCTTACCAGTTAACTACTTGCGGACATAGAGTTCTTTGCTTTATTCGGTATGTAACAAATCAAAATTCATAAACAAAAGTACATTCAAAATTTAGTGATTACGTGTACAACTTATATTTGGAGACTTAATAATGAAAGGAGTATTATTAAGATATTGAATGCCACGTGAAAGTTAAGAGTCTTAGGCACATTATGGTATTAGTCTCATGATGGTGTTTAAGTAAGCCACTTTAGAGCTCATTTTACTTATTGTTTCTAGTATAAATTTTATAAATCATGTTTTGTATGATGAGTATATATACATAAATGCATTATGTAAATTAAACAAGATTTTGTCTACGACAAAAACATTTTTGTTGAACCATTATCGAATGCTTTATTACAGGGCATATTAAATGCAAGACTAGTATTGTGATACATGGAAATGACTATGCCGATAAAGTGGCATGCAATCACTACGATCCTTATTATTTTCTTTGTTTAATAATGACAATAGGATGTGACCAATATAAGGATTAATTTATCTTATACATGAGCATTATATCTTATTATTAAACCATAATGATAAATTATGTCACATAGGCCAAGTGGGAGAATGTTAGACTTTCCTTTTTATGAACCCAAACATGGGCTAACAATATGGAAAGACAAGTGGCCCTAATGTATTACCAAATAACGGTTTAATAAAAGAAAGAAAGTATATATGGTTAATATTTATTAAAGATAAATTCCTAAATTAACACTTTAATGGAAGGTGTATTTAAAGAGATGCCCTAATAAGAATTGGTCATCTCTTAACCCATATTTAGAGTTATATCTCCATCAAAGAAGACTTGTCAAACATTAAAGGAGTCAAGAGGGAGAAACCAAATCCTTGATGATTATTCGCTAGAGACTAACAAAACATTTGTCATGGATCAAGGTAAAAGGACTTTTGTTTTATTGTAGTAATTAGTATTTAGAAAATCATGTTGTTCAAAAGATTTTAATTATCATGTTTATCACGTGTTGATAACAAAGAGTTCAAACACAACAGTATCCAAACACTTCCGCATGGAATTGATCCAAATCATGGCTTTTATCCATTTTATGGGATAAAAAGTAAATCAATAACACAAAACATGCATACAAAGGTAGACCTAACATCTGGTATTCCTTTTTTGTTTTTTTGTTTTTTAATAAATATATATTTTATTTTATTGAGTTTTAAATCTGTCATTCCTAAGAGCAATATCTAAGCTAAAGCAGAGTGAGTTTTGCACATTAACTGTTTTATTACAATTATCCAACCATTTAAATACGAAGGAAGGTCTACTACCTGCCACATCCATTTACAGCCAACAAAGTTAAAAGAGTCCCAAAGTTATAAAAATAGGAAGTTGCAGAGCCGCAAAACCTCCCCAAACCTCACTACATTCACCATTTTGCTGATCTACATTTGGCAGAGTTCGCATTTCCACTGAAGTAAGGTCTGAAGGTTTTCATCACTTCCTCATATGTTGGCCTCTTGTAGTCCACTGCCTGTTTGCCAATCATTTCGCATGCTTACTCAAGCTACTAATCCATCAATACAAACAAAATATCCACAAAATTAATAACATTGGTGATTGAAGTTTCTGTGGCATACCTGCTCAATAACTTCTTCAGGGTCTGACCATTTCCACTCTGAGAATTCTGGGTCTGCTTCACCATTTGCTAAATTGATTTCACTTTCGTCTTTTGTTAATCTCATAAGGAACCTGTCAATTTTCCAAACTTTTAAAAGATTCCCTTTCTTTCTTTTTTCTTTGTTTTTTTTTCTTTTTTTTTCTTTCATTCATCTTTACAGATTGATATAATAGTAAGAAAAAAAGAAAAAATACCACAAATATCTTAGTAGCACAAAGTTTGAAGACACTGTACTATAAAGAGAATAAGTGCATTCTGCTATCAATGACTGTAAAAAAGTTCAGCAAGGATGTTGCACTCTTTTTAATATTTGATGGAATATTAAAACCTTTCATTTGGGTTATATTTGGTTCTTAGAAAATTTAAATTATGCTCGGGTCTCAAAAATGTAGTACAAAAAAATAAATAATAAATATCTGAAACAAGACCATCCTCTCAACCACAGAGTGTGGAGACGGATTCAAATATCTGAATTGTCAGAAATGGCCAATGGAATTTTTCATTTTCAGAATGCGCTTCATGAAAGTTTAACATTTTGGACAAACTTTGGAACAAAACTGTGTTTACTTGTTGGACTAGACACCCTCAGTGGTAAATAATATATAAAACTATCTATATTTAATTGGACTAGATACCCTCAGAAGTATGATATATAAAAGCATCTCTACAAAGTCTAAATAGTCCCCCCCTACCTACCAGAATATATAATTTCTCATTCTCTCACCTTCACACTATTACTTCATAGCAGGGTCCAGAACTAATTCTCTCTTTTTGTGAATAAAAAGGAAGGGAATGCTTAGAAATTAGCGTTTCCTTTTGAAAGCAAGTCAATCTCATAATAAAATTGATTCAGCATACAACAGGAAATGCATTTAGGCACATTTTGTTCGTTTAACTAATGTAATCATCTAGGTCACCTATAAGTGGCTTACTAGGTACTGGACAACATTATAGTGCCTAAACAAAGAAGTAATACTATAGAGGCAGAACACAAAAAAAAAGGAAGAATTTTGGAAAAGGATTATGGCAAAGAAAGGGGGAAGCATGTGAAAATAAATTGACTAGCTCCAAGAGAATGTCAAGTGCCTCCCTCCTCCAACCATTGTTTGATTATTGAAAATTTAAAAAAGAGGGAGAGGAGGGGGATGGGATACAGGGTTGTATATGAAAATAAATTGATAGCTCAAAAGACAACTCGCAGTCCCTCCCCCCAGTAAATGAATGCTGGGTGCCTCCCTCCTTCCAAAGACAGGAGACCAACAATTAGTTTTAAAATTTATCGGGTATTTAGTGCATTTATGGCTATTCATTTCTACTAAAATGATGTGATTGATTGAAGGATCACCATGAACAATCAGGCATATCCAATGCCTGCCATAATCATTGTTATTTTATAAACATTGCATTTCCAATGAAAGTGAGAATGATATAACATGTACCACTTCTGCGCCTGACCATGCCATTCACCTCGCCACAGGCGATTGACTTTGGCCTTCACAGCAGGAGGGAAGTCATACGTCAACCAGTTTGGAACCACCTCCAAAAGACACCCTTAGGAAACTTTGAAAAGCATATCATAAAGAATGGTGTATATTGCATTCAATTGATTATGCTATACGATGATAATGTATTTAATATCTTCATCAGGATACTCTAAAAGGATAAAACATAAGCTCAAGAAGTAACGAAAAGGGGAACTGTACGTAATAGACTTGAGAGTTCAAGGAACTGCTACGCATTCAAGTAGTTAAGTCAAGTTAATTATCTCGGTTTTAACCATCAAAATGATTCTAAAAACTTTAAACTAGGGACAAAGAATTGGGCGAATCAATATGTGATGGAGCACTAATTCGCTGTATTTCTCAAATGAGCATCAGTTCTCTCACAAGAGAACGAATATATTAATTGCTCTTGGGGCCTGGCTCAATCAAGGGGAGGGGAAAAATTACCTTAAAAACAAAAACAGAGAAGAATAGATGAACTAGAAGATCTGGGTGTTTCTTTACAGGGTAAAACAATGGTGGAGTAGAATTGGGCGTTAACGTCATCACTACATGAATATAGTTGTGCATGAATTCAGTGTGCCACACACCAGTATTGAACTACAAGAACATCCGACTAGAAAATTACATAGTTTTCCTCTCCCAGTAATCACATAAGAACTTTATGTCAGCATTAAGCACCCATACCCTTTCATGTAAGGCAACAGAAAATTGAAGCATGCAAAAGTTTCTTCTTTAACCCACCTCAGCAATAATTTCAGCAGACACAATTCCGGTTTCTTCTGTGAATTCCCTCAGCGTGGACTTGGGTTCCTCCATCTTCAATACCGCCCTAAAATTGAGAATTCCAACAGTGGAAATTAAGCTTCTTGAGAATTGTCACCAGCATATTGGTCATTTAAAAAAAGAAAAAGAAAAAAGAATACTACTAGTATACAAGTAGAACCAAACAAATATGCACGTGTGTGTATGTGTATAGAAGCACCTTGAAACTATACAAGTAGAACCAAACAAATATGCACGTGTGTGTATGTGTATAGAAGCACCTTGAAACAATGCGATGTATAAAATTGGGCTAATTTTTAGTGTGATCAGCACCCAAAACAGGGCAAGTGCCTAATATATAAGTAAGAGAATCTAGAGGCAAAATCAAAATGATTATTTGTCTCAATAGTATATATCTGTCCACAAGTAAGATCTAACGGTTTTTCTATATTTAAAAGGCTATAATTAAACAGAGCATCTATCAAGGTATAACCTGAGGCATCTGCCATGCACCTGGAACATTCAATCTGGAAGCCACAAAAACCTGCAAAAAAGAAGAAAAAAAAGGAAAATGTATGCTTATTTGAAGTGGAAAATACTAACCATGAAAATCGCTCTCTATTTCCAATATACTCCACCTAGGTTATGGATATATTGACAATATGATATCTTCTTTTCAAGACAAAAGTTGCACATGATGAGGAATTTTTTCAGATAGCACAATTTAGAACATCAAGTAACAAGCTGTTTTCATGCATTTGATTGAGTTCAGCCACAAACCATGACAAGCTAAAATTTGGCATGATTATAGTTCCCATTTGCAATTTTCAGGATGATTTTGAATTATGAGTTTACTATACAGTGTAGTAGAAAGCCATTCAAAGTGCAATCCTAGATTACAGAGGGGCCCTGATGCAACAAACTGGCATGAGCAGAATCGCTAACTTCATGCATCATTTACTTCCATGTTTCTGCAAGTACTTTTACTACAATAAAGATAATTTCTGTCCTCTTGTTTTGGCTAAAAAAAATGATACCTCAAAAATACTGACCAAACATTAGCTTAAGATTCCAAAATCCTCGGTTGATTATGCCGTATCTTTATCTTCTACAAGGCAACTATAAAAATAGCAGCAAGAAATGTGAGCCTTGGTGGAATAGAAATGGCGATTTTTTGATGGACCTATTATTCAACTTACATCACCTAAGACAAGCAGGTTTGAGTTCAAATTGCTTATCACATTCTATCAAGTAATTTAAATACCCTGTCATTCAACTTTCCAAATTAAAAAACATAGATTGTTCCAGTATCTCAGAACCCATTTTAATACTTACTCAGTCGAATCAAGATTTTCATCAGCTGGAGTAGATAAAACAGAAATTTCTTGGAGCCCAAAGATTCAGCTCAAGTTTTCCAACCCTCACTTAAGGCTAAAATCTCTAATTTTCAACAATTACATAAAAATTCTTCAAAACAACACAATTTTCCCAAAAAAAAGTAGCCAAATCTGCCTGAAGCAATCAAAATCTAGTTATACTTCTACTCGCATCCCTGTATATCAAGCCATAACCTCCTTAATATATTCTGCTCCTTGCTTCCTTTGTTCAAATATTTTTCTGAGTACTTTGACGCTCATTCAGAAAGCCAGCAAACAAATTCATCTTCCTTTCACAGGTAGACAGAGAAAAGTAACACACGAACAGGAGCAGAGGTATTTGATCGCAAACTCCAATGCAGACAAATGACTAAACCTCTGTTTGCAGACAAATTACAGACGCGTCGCTTGATTTTAGAACCAAAATTACTGATTTTCAATTGATGGAGAAAGGGAAAGTGATTAAAATATCAACCAGCCTCTAGAATTCAACCTCCCAATTTTCCATTAATTTCCAAAAAAAAATAAAAAAAATAAAAAAAATTATAGAAGCACATCTCAAAGACTTAAACCAATCACAGAAGAAGCATGCTAACACTCAAATCAGTTATCATCAAGAAAATGGTTTTTAGGGCTTCGAAACAAAGGAGGAAAAAAAATCCGGATGATATTAAGCCTAGCTTAATTATCACCCGCTCACAATCATTTATAAGCCACGGTCCGTTTGTTCACCTAGAAGCGTCAGGAAAATGAATGAAAACTCGGAAGAAATCAGATAACAAGTAGAAGTCGCATCTCAATACATAGGTAGATTTTCTATTCGTTTTTCATTTCATGTGATTTGAGAAATTTCTGACCAACAAAACGAGACAGAAAAACTCTTAAAGTGAGAAATCATCAAAACAATAAGTACCACCAGTAAATCAGGGTTACAAACAGAGAATAGAACTCAACATTGAGCCGGTAACGGAAGGAAGTCCCTCCATGGTTAGCTGCTCTAAGCTCAGTTTTCAGCGAGATTTGGTGGCTTTATAGGAAGGAATGACGGTGACGATGACGGAGTAGACTTGGAGCTGGTGTTAAAAATTATAATCCTACGTCTCTTACCCTGCGCACCCACTTGCTCGACCAAATACCTAATAAGTATGGCACGGTAGAGATCCCATGCTCGCGTCCACATGCCTTACTGGTGGTCCTCATGTTCGATACGATCTCTCTGATTCGGTCCCACCACCATCACCACTTGATGAACGGTTCCGCTTTAAATAGAAAAGGTGGACGGTCACATGGTATTATTCCAGCCAGTAAAAGAGCGCAGGAGAAACGGCCTGGCGCACAATAGCCAACAACATGAAGATGGTGACGTAGTGATAGGAAGCGGACACGCGGGAGGGTCCGCTTCGAGAGCCCTAAAACAAAAAATTAAAAAAAAAAAAAAAAGTAGTAGTGGGCGAGCAGTGATTAGATTGACTTTGCTCCAATCACACTCGAACCGCATCCTTTTTCGTGCATCCTACTTCCCTTATTTCACAAATTCACAACAAAATAAATAAACAAATATTAACCAAAGGGTCATTTTCTTTTCCATTCTTAGCCCTATCCATCTACGCTTCTTTATATAATCTTCTTTCCTATTAAAATGATAATTTCACATATTTTAATTTATTACTTTTCGCTTTTTATAATTTAAACCGATCTTATTATAATGATTTTTATGTAAATATTTTATTTTTATATTTATTTATATGAATTGATTCGGTTATATTATTAATCTGAATATTTTATTTTTATGATTTTAACGAATTTAATTATGTATCGTGTTTTTTAGAAATGTGTAGTTAATTTAAATAAATAAAATTGTTATTAATCTTCTTTCTTATTAAGTGAAATTAGTACATTCTATGATTTGTATCTGCCTTACTATATAATATTTTAATTTTTCATGTTATTTACGCATGAATAGATTTATTATATTATTAATTTGAATATTATTTATTTTTTTTTATGATTTTAACTAATTTAATTATGTATCGTGTTTTAAGTATAACTAATTTGAAGAAATAAAATACTTATTATTTTTTAAAGAAATAAATAAAATCATATGAGACAGTGCTGATCCAGCTCCAACTTCGAGTTGTATTATTGGCCAAACGTTTGGTCAAACAACGTTCCTAAAAGAACAAATATAAATATATTCCCTTATCATGTGTCCAGGCTATAGCTGTTTCTCGTTAAATGTTGTGAGTAAATAAATAAATAAATGCATTCGAATCCAGTTTGCACTTTTTATTTTTTAAGAAAAGAAAACAAAAGGTCAATGTGTTTCATATAAGGCAGTCTGCCAAGACGAAATTATTTTTTTGTACTTCATAATTGTTTTTCACAAAATAGTTTACAAGTTTTATATAAAATTTATAATCTGTCTTTGTAATAATAAAATGTATTTTAATTAGTGCTTTATTTTTAACCATTCTCCATATTACATAATTATTTTTCAAGAATATTATCATGAAATTGAGTAAAATGTTATCTAAAACATCTTAATTTCAATTCTTAAAAAAATAAAAAATAGAAATATCAAATAGAGTTTTCTTTAGTTTTTTAAAGGAAAAATAATCTTATTGGTTCAAATTTACAATAAATCAATAGATTCAAGATATAGCTTACTAAAAACCATAAAAAGATTAAACATCTATAATATAAATTTTATAATATAGTGACTAATTAAAGATTAGCATCTTTAATAATAATAAAATATTTTAGGATATTAGTTTATTTTTAGCCATTCTCCATGTTTACATAATTATTTTTCAAAAAAATAATATTATCATGAGGTAATAAAAAAATGTTATCTAAAAACATCTTAATTTCAATTCTAAAAAAAAAAAAAATAGAAATATCAATCGTTTTCTTAAGTTTTTAAAGGGAAAAATAATCTTATTGGTTCAAATTTGCAATAAATCAATAGATTCAAGATATAAACTACTAAAAACCATAAAAGATTAAGCATCATAATATAAATTTTATAATATAGTGACTAATTAAAGATTAAGCATCTTTAATAATAATAAAATGTATTTTAATTAGTAGTTTATTTTTAACCATTCTCCATGTTTACATAATTATTTTTCAAAATATTATCATGAGGTAATTAAAAAATGTTATCTAAAAACATCTTAATTTCAATTCTTAAAAAAAAAAAAAAATAGGAAATGTAAATCGTTTTCTTAAGTTTTTAAAGAAGAATAATAATCTTATTGGTTCAAATTTGCAATAAATCAATAGATTCAAGAAATAAACTACTAAAAACCATAAAGATTAAGCATCATAATATAAATTTTAATATAGTGACTAATTAAAAGATTAAGCATCTTTAATAATAATAAAATGTATTTTAATTAGTAGTTTATTTTTAACCATTCTCCCTTATTTACATAATTATTTTTCAAAATATTATCATGAGGTAATTCTAAAAATGTTTGTCTAAAAACATCTTAATTTTCAATTCTTAAAAAAAAAAATAGAAATATCAAATACGTTTTCTTAAGTTTTTAAAAGAAAGAATAATCTTATTGGTTAAAATTTGCAATAAATCAATAGATTCAAGATATATAAACTACTAAAAACCATAAAGATTAAAAACGTCATAATATAAATTTTATAAATATAGAGTGACTAAAATTAAGTTAGCGCAATATTTAATAATAATAAAATGTATTTTTAATTAGTAGTTTTATTTTAACAATTCTCCATATTTACATGAGTATTTTTCAAAAATATTATCATGTGAGAGTAATTAAAGTATTTGTCTAGAAACATCTTAATTTCAATTCTTAAAAAAAAAAAAAAAGAAATATCAAATACGTTTTCTTAAGTTTTTTTTAAAGAAAAGAATAATCTTATTGGTTTCAAATTTGCAATAAATCAATAGATTCAAGATATAAACTACTAAAAACCATAAAGATTAAGCATCATAATATAAATTTTATAATATAGTATTAATTAAAGATTAAGCATCTTTAATAATAATAAGAATGTATTTTAATTAGTAGTTTATTTTAACATTCTCCATATTTACATAATTATTTTTCAAAATATTATCATGAGGTAATTAAAAAATGTTATCTAAAAACATCTTAATTTCAATTCTTAAAAAAAAAAAAATAGAAATATCAAATACGTTTTCTTAAGTTTTTTTAAAGAAAGAATAATCTTATTGGTTCAAATTTGCAATAAATCAATAGATTCAAGATATAAACTACTAAAAATATAAAATATTAAGCATCGTAATATAAATTTTATAATATAGTGACTAATTAAAGATTAAGCATCTTTAATAATAATAAAAATATATAAGTAAGTAGTTTCTTTTAACCATTCTCCATAATACATAATTATTTCAAAATATTATCATGAGGTAATTAAAAATGTTATCTAAAAACATCTTAATTTCAATTCTAAAAAAAAAAATAGAAATATCAAATACGTTTTCTTAAGTTTTTTTTTAAAGAAAGAGAATAATCTTATTGGTTCAAATTTGCAATAAATCAATAGATTCAAGATATAAACTACTAGAAACTGTAAAAGATTAAGCATCATAATATAAATTTTATAATATAGTGACTAATTAAAGATTAAGCATCTTTAATAATAATAAAATGTATTTTAATTAGTATTTTATTTTTTAACCATTCTCCATGTTTCCATAATTATTTTCAAAATATTATCATGAGGTAATTAAAAAATGTTATCTAAAAAACATCTTAATTTCAGTTCTTAAAAAAAAAAAGAATATCAAATCGTTTTCTTAAGTTTTTAAAGGAAAAATAATCTTATTGGTTCAAATTTGCAATAAATCAAGATTCAAGATATATTTACTAAAACCATAAAATTAAGCATCATAATATAAATTTTATAATATAGTAGCTAATTAAAGATTAAGCATCTTTAATAATAAAATATTTTAATTATTAGTTTATTTTTAACCACATTCTCCATGTTTGCATAATTATTTTTCAAAATATTATCATGAGGTAATAAAAAAATGTTATCTAAAAACATCTTAATTTCAATTCTAAAAAAAAAAAAAAAATAGAAATATCAAATACGTTTTCTTAAGTTTTTTTAAAAGAAAAATAATCTTATTAGTTCAAATTTGCAATAAATCAATAGATTCAAGAAATAAACTACTAAAAACCATAAAAGATTAAGCATCATAATATAAATTTTATAATATAGTGACTAATTAAAGATTAAGCATCTTTAATAATAATAAAATGTATTTTAATTAGTAACACTAATTTTTTAACCATTCTCCCATATTTACATAATTATTTTCAAAAATATTATCGTAGGTGTTAAAAATGTTGTCTAAAACATCTTAATTTCAATTCTTAAAAAAAAAAATAGAAATATCAATCGTTTTCTTAAGTTTTTAAAGAAAAGAATAATCTTATTGGTTCAAATTTGCAATAAATCAATAGATTCAAGATATAAACTACTAAAACCATAAAGATTAAGCATCATAATATAAATTTTATAATATAGTGACTAATTAAAAAAGATTAGAAAGCATCTTTAATAATAATAAAATGTATTTTAATTAATTTATTTTTAACCATTCTCCATATTTATAATTATTTTCAAAATATTATATGGGGTAATTAAAAATGTTATCTAAAAACATCTTAATTTCAATTCTTAAAAAAAAAAAATAGAAATATCAAATACGTTTTCTTAAGTTTTTTTAAAGAAAGAAATAATCTTATTAGTTTCAAATTTGCAATAAATCAATAGATTCAAGATATAAACTACTAAAAACCATAAAAGATTAAGCATCATAATATAAATTTTATAATATAGTGACTAATTAAAGATTAAAGCATCTTTAATAATAATAAAATGTATTTTAATTAGTAGTTTATTTTAACCATTCTCCATGTTTACATAATTATTTTCAAAATATTATCATGAGGTAATTAAAAAATGTTATCTAAAACATCTTAATTTCAATTCTTAAAAAAAAAAAAAATAGAAATATCAAATACGTTTTCTTAAGTTTTTTTAAAGAAAGAATAATCTTATTGGTTCAAATTTGCAATAAATCAATAGATTCAAGATATAAACTACTAAAAACCATAAAAGATTAAGCATCATAATACTAAATTTTACAATATAGTGACTAATTAAAGATTAAAGCATCTTTAATAATAATAAAAATAATATTTTAATTAGTAGTTTTATTTTCCATTCTCCCATATTTATAATTATTTTTTCAAAAATATTATCATGAGGTAATTAAAAAATGTTATCTAAAAACATCTTAATTTCAATTCTTAAAAAAAAAAATGAAATATCAAATCGTTTTCTTAAGTTTTTTTAAAGAAAGAATAATCTTATTGGATTTCAAATTTGCAATAAATCAATAGATTCAAGATATAAACTACTAAAAACCATAAAGATTAAGCATCATAATATAAATTTTATATAATGGTGACTAATTTAAAGGAATTAAAGCATCTTTAATAATAATAAATATATTTTAAATTATTAGTTTATTTTTTAACCATTCTCCATGTTTCCATAATTATTTTCAAAATATTATCATGAGGTAATTAAAAAATGTTGTCTAAAAACATCACTTAAATTTCAAATTCTAAAAAAAAAAAAAAAAAAAATAGAGAAATATCAAAATCTACGTTTTCTTAGTTTTTTAAAGGAAAAATAATCTTCAGTAGTTTCAGAATTTTGCAATAAATCTATGGAGATTCAAGATATAAAACTACTAAAACCATAAAAGGAATTCAAAGCATCATAATATAAATTTTATAATATAGTGACTAATTAAAGATTAGCATCTTTATTAATAATAAAATGTATTTTAATTAGTAGTTTATTTTTTAACCATTCTCCATGTTCCATAATTATTTTTTCAAAAATATTATCATGAGGTAATTAAAAAATGTTATCTAAAAACATCTTAATTTCAATTCTAAAAAAAAAAAAAAAAAGAAATATCAAATACGTTTTCTTAAGTTTTTTTAAAGGAAAAATAATCTTATTGGTTCAAATTTGCAATAAATCAATAGATTCAAGACATAAATTACTAAAAACCATAAAAGATTAAGCATCATAATATAAATTTTATAATATAGTGACTAATTAAAGATTGGCATCTTTAGCTAATAATAAAATGTATTTTAATTAGTAGTTTTATTTTTAACCATTCTCATGTTTACATAATTATTTTTTCAAAAACATATTATCCATAGAGTAATTAAAAATGGTATAAAAACATCTTAATTTCAATTCTAAAGAAAAAAAAATAGAAATATCAAATAAGTTTCTTAAGTTTTTAAAGGAAAATAATCTTATTGGTTCAAATTTGCAATAAATCAGTAGATTCAAGATATAAACACTAAAAACCATAAAGATTAAAAAGCATTATATATTATCAAATTTATAATATAGTGACTAATTAAAGATTAGAGCATCTTTAATAATAATAAAATGTATTTTAATTATTAGTTTATTTTAACCATTCTCCCATGTTTACATAATTATTTTCAAAATATTATCTGTAGAGGTAATTAAAAATGTTATCTAAAAACATCTTAATTTCAATTCTAAAAAAAAAAAAAATAGAAATATCAAATACGTTTTCTTAAGTTTTTTTAAAGGAAAAATAATCTTATTGGTTCAAATTTACAATAAATCAATAGATTCAAGATATAAACTACTAAAAACCATAAAAGATTAAGCATCATAATATAAATTTTATAATATAATGACTAAGACTCCAGTTTTACAACATATTAACGACTATATTCGAATCTATTTTGCTTGTTTAAATCACCTCTATATAAATATATAAAGTATTGCAATAAAACAGTGAAAAACACCACACCATAACAAACTGACGGTATACCAAACACCATAATAATATTTAAAAAACAAAATCATCTTTTTTATTTTTATTCACTTATATGAGATTCTATTTGTTCTCTCCTATGTGCCATTCAAATCCTTTATTATTTGATTCAATCTTCAAGAGCTAGTCAAGAATAATTATCAAACCATGACCTTAGATATTTTCTAATTTTTTTTATTTATTTATCATTCTTTATATTTTTATGATTGCTTTTTAATGTGATACTAATATTGAACTAAGTTTGAATTTTTAGGAAAGTAGATAATTTAACATAATATTAGAGTATGGTTTGAAAAAAAAAGTTGAGTTGAATATATTTCATTACAATTTGAATATTTGCAAAAATTATAGTTTAATATTTAAAATAATTTTAAAACGTGTTATCCAAAAATAACTCATTTAAGAAAAATAAAGAAATTTACTTCAAGAATAAATCAAAATCAAATATGTTTTCATATTTTGTAAATGAGTTATGTCCAAAAGTCAAAAGGGAAAAAGCTTGTGTTTGACTAGCAATTCATTACTTTACTTTTTCTAATTCAACATTTGAAAATGCTAAAACATGTGTGTTATCATTTCAAACCTACTCTCACCATTTGGATTTGGATGAATCCACTGAGAATTTAGGGGATGAAAGCATCATAAAAATGGGTCAGCCTCCATTAACTTTTTAGGTTGAATTTATTAGAAAACTATGGTTAAGATTATTCTAATAAATCGGTCCACTTCAATAAGGATTAGAAATTATTTTATTCAAGTTTATCCTTAACCTGTTATCCATTACTGTTTGAGAAAATGATGGGCATGGACCTCTTCTTTCAAAGTGAGATTACAAAAACAATTATTTGTCATCGATATAATCGATTTTGAATTGAATAAAAGAGGAATCACATGATGATACGTTGGATGGTGATGGAGAATCCAATGTTTTAACATATTTTTTTATAAAAAAAAAACAGCTTTATGAATTAAACTAATAATTAAGGTAGAATAATTGTGTCTCTGTTTACATATGTTAAAAATGTGAGACTCGTTTTTATTTTTGAAAAATTATTTTAAAAACGGTTTATAGTCGTCACTTATTTTTATTTTATTTTAAAAGGAAAAATAAAATAAGAAATAAAAACATTAAATATGACTTCATATAAGAAAAGGCAAGTCTAAAAAAACCAAGTTTAGATCCGAGGGTCAGGTTATTTATTGGGAAGGTAGGATGGAAACACAACATCCCTTTAAGCTCCTAAAGTCGGGTCTTTATTGAACAAATTAAGGAAAATATGATTTTAATGTCAGTAATGAATATCGAAGATAAATGGCTAACAATACAAAAACATGTAAGAGCGTATATAAATAAATATCAGAAACAGAAGTCAGATGAGAAAAAAAAAAAAAGTGTACTGGTTGGGCAAGCAGTAATAGAAGTCTTTATCGATTAGAGTGATGTTGAGTGCAAATAGCAATCTGAAAATGGACATTCGATTATAGAATTGGTTATAGATCAAATGACAAATTATTTATTAAAATGATAAATGGAATATCGGGTCACCAAGCCTAGTTATCTATTATGCAAAATTAATTCACAAGATTCAAATTTTATAAAGGAATTACAAAATTAATCATGATTAGGAAATTTTTGTGGGTTTAGTGAAGTTTTAGTGAAGTTTGAAGTTGAAATTTGAAAATTGAAAATTTTGAATTCGTATTTTGAAATTTTGAAATTTGAAATTTTTTGGGACTTGAGTTTTAGAAATTGGGAATTTCGAGATTTGAGACTAGGACATTTCAATCTTGAAATTGAGATTTGAAAATTTGAAATTGGTCACTTGAATAATTGAAATTAGAAATTAGGAGACTTGAATTTTGAAATTAGAACACTTGAATTTTGAAATTATGAATTTTGTAAATTTGAAATTATAAACTTTAAAATTTGAAATTGTTGAACTTGAACTTTGGAATTAGGGCATGATTTTGAAATTATGAATTTTTGTAATTTTGAAATTGGAAAATTGAAATTTTGAATTTTGAAGTGGAGTTAGTTTTGAAATTAGGGCATTTGATTTTAAAATTGAAAACTTGAAATTTAAAAATTAGAAATTGAAGGACTTGAATTTTGAAATTAGGACAATTGATTTAAGGTAGAAATTTTATAATTTTTAGAGAAGTGAAGAGTTAGAAAGAAATTTAAGTGGGGAGTTGAATTTTAGAAATGTGGCAGTTGATTTTAAAATTAAAAATTTGAAAATTTGAAAATAGGAATTAAAGGACTTGAATTTTGAAATTGAGATTTTGTAAAAATTGAAATTAGGAATTGAGTAACTTGAATTTTGAAATTATGACATTTGAATTTTGAAATTGAGAATTTTTAATTTTGAAATTTGAGATTTGAGAAATTTAAATTGAAAATTAGGAGACTTGAATTTGAAATTGGAAACTTGAAAATTTAAGTGGAATTGAATGAATTGAATTTTGAAAATAGGGCACTTGATTTTGAAATTGTAAATTTGAAAAATTGAGTCGAAATTGAAAGATTGAAATTTTGAATTAGGGCACTTGATTTGTGAAATTGGGAATATGTAACTTTGAAAATAGGAACTTGAAAAATTGAGATTTTAAATTAGGGGACTTGGATTTTGGAATTAGAGCATGTTTAAAATTTTGAAATTGTAAATTTGAATAAGTTAAGGGTGGGAGTTTGATGGGCCAAAAGTTGGTCAAAGAGTACAGTCAAATGAATATAATGGGCAATAGGTTAGTGAAGAGTACCGGTCGAAGGCACAATGAGTTTGATCGAGGTCTTAATGGGTTGGACATAGAGAGATGATTGAGATTTTTGACTTAAGATGGTATTACTGTTTTTTACTTATCTTGGAATACTCGCTTTTGAAACATCTTGAATAGTATATGCATTTAGTATTAAGTTGTTTGTTTCACGGTGGTGAAATGAGTTGGGATGACAGCAGGCGGATTGTTCGGGCGGGTTCCCACTTACCGCGCCGGCCTAGCAATGCGACCCGGGTTTGGTTGCCGATGTCGGGTTTTTAGAAGGTTTAGGTTTATTTTAACCGTCGAGACGAGTTAGGCGTTTCGGTATTATTACTCTACGCCTAGTCCGGTGTATTTTAAACTATATATTTTTATTATTTTGTTTTATACTTTAATATAAATAATAATAATTATTATTAGAATTTCCTCAAAAAAAAAGAATGTTTTTTAATAAATAATTTATAAAAATTCATAATATTTTAATTTTTAATGAAATATATTAATTTTAATATAATAAAAAAGAAATAAAAGCAAAAAATAAAATGTAAGCAAGCGGGTTTGAAAATTTTAAAATACCAGCCTCATGCTATTTAATTTTGAAATGAGATAGGTTGAGAATTGAAAAAATAAAAGCGAAGATAGAATTAGGGATGGAATGCCACAAATTCCAAACCCTCTCATTGTGATCCATAGTAGTGAGTGTTGTTAATTTCTTATAAGCGTTTGGATGTGATAAAGTTTTCTTGCTTTTTGGTGGAAAATGATTTTTCGAGATAGAAGTATAGAATATTTTCGTTTTTTACATTCGAGCTTTTAAAAATTTTTAGTAATAAGTCGTGAAAATTTTAAAAATCAAGCAGCTTAATGCTGAAAGCTATTTAGCTTTCAACAATAAGTCAAAAAATAAACAACCCTCAATTCCTAATGAGTTTGGTCAAAAGTCTTAATAGGTTGAACATAGAGAGATGGTTGGGCTTTCTTGATTAAGTCCTAATGGATTTGGTCAAAGGCCCTAATGGGTCTTACCCAAAGGGCCTAAAAGCTTAGTCAAATAACTTAATTTAAGACAAAATAAGATGATATAATCAAATTTATAATAATAATGATAATAATAATTAATAGGGAAAAATAATAATAATGAGTAAAATGCTAGAATTAATTAGAAATATGAAATAAAATTTGGCCACATCATAAAAAAGAGTAATAATTGTAATTTCTAAAATAATTTGGTGAAATATATAAATAAAGAACGTTAAGGTGTGAAGGTTGTATGGTGATGACGGATGAATGAGAGTACAAGAGCTAACAGTTAATATATGCTCAAATAAACCTAAGATCATGAATAATTATGGGAACAGAACAATAAATAAATATGGAAAATATAATCATACATATACATGGAAATCAGAACATCTCAAATCAACCTAAAATATCCTGAATCAACCTAAAATAATAAATAGAGTGAATAACAATCTATAAACATGGAACCGAGAATATACACATAAATAGAGAACAAAGAATATAGGAAAAAAAGAAAAAAAAAGAAAAAGAAAATCAGAAGAACATTGAACAAAGAGAACAAGCGATGAATACATGGGAATAAGCAACCTGTTGTACTAGCACATCAATCAAGCCGTAGCAAACACTTGGGGTATTAGGTATGTAATTAACATGAGCGTGAAAAAGAAAAAAAAAGAAAAAAAAAAAGCTTATAACATAGTGAATATGGAAAATGAGGTTTGCAGCAAGCTGTTTGGGTATATAGGATGAACATATCTAGAAAATCAAACATTTAAAAGAGTATGAATAAGTAATATAAATCAATAGTAATAGGAAATGGATAGCAGGGCAAACCAAAGGTTAAAAAAAAAAATGCCCAACTTATTCCACTGCCATTGAGTTAAACCAAAGTAACCTTCACCCAACCCAATTTGATCAAACCTCTAACCTTCCTAATTTTAGCTAACCTCTGTCTAAAGAAGAGACATTTTACCTTTTATACTAAGATAATTATTCTAAAACCAGTCCTCCACCCTTCCCACTTGGTCACCTTCTAAGCATACACTTAACTTCTAATAAAAGAACACTATCTAAGGCTGGAATGTAAGTATTAGATATTAAATGAATGCTAAATATTGAAAAAATGAACATAAGAACTTGGTAAAAAAATAATAATAAATATAGGAACAATCCCATCAAACCCATGAATTGTGTTTGAAAACTCCACCAAAACTTACAATCTTTTGGAGCTATTACATGGCCAAATCACCATTGAAAGTTGAAACACAAATGAAAAACTCCTCTCTCTCAATTTTATCTCACCCAAAGACAAGCCGTTGGTACCACACTATGGCTGGTGGGAATTTCTCAAGACTTGTCTCACGGATTTCTCATAAATTCCTCTCTGCACACTCTTCTCCATGAATATCTTACATTCAATAAAAAAAACACCCCTGCACATAGCAGTAATTTGGGACCAATAAAAAAAAAACCCTCTGCAAATAGTAGTAATTTGGGACCCAAATTAGCACAGCACATGAAATCTAGGGTGTCCTTGGATGACTTATGGTTAGGACTTGTGGCATTCTTGGATGAAATTGAAAGAGAATAAACCCATTATAGGTGGGAGGTGGATGTCTTATGGGTTGAAAAATCAAAACCCAACAATAAATGTGTTGAATCAGAAACAAAACATTGGTGAATGGAGTTGGAAAACAGAGTTAAATGAAGATGCAAGTTCTTACAGTTGCTCTCCTAAAAAGCCTCCTTTGGTTTTTCCCTCCAGCCTTCTCATTCTCCCCAAAAAACACGGCCTCCAATAACTTTCTTTGTAAGTCTCCATGTTCTTTCTCTAAAAATCCTCACCTCTTTTTTTACGGCCCCACACCCTCCCTTCATTTTGTTTTTCTTCTACTAGAATCATTCCTCAAAACCCTAAAAGGATCCCTTTTATGCTAAGGACAAAAGGAAAACCCCCTTTTGATAGGGCTCTACAATATGCTTTGTGTTTTTTATTTATAAAATAAAAATTAGTAATAAATTCTATACAAATTATATGGTATGTGTTTAAAAGTCATTTTCAATAATTATAGAACTTGAATATAGTAATTTCTTTTAAATAGTTTTAAAACGAGTACTTTTGTATTAATTTGTGGTTTCTGATTGAGTGTTAATGATTACAAAATAGAGGTTGATTTTTTTTTTAAATAAAAAATAATTTTATTGATTTAAACTTATAATAGATTGATAGATCAAAAATACAAATTGTTAAAAATCATAGAAGATAAAACAATATCTAGGTTAATAGCGTAATAAATCGACATAAAACTTACAAGTTTGATACTCTAAAGACTGGAGTATCTACGATTTAAGTTCTTCAACATGTTAATGACCATAATATGATATCTTCGACTGATCGAATATGTTTTGTTTATCTAAATCGTTCCCACACAACTAAAGCGTCGTAACAAGACGGCCAGTGCGCGTCGTAATAAGTTAGCGATGCATCCGAACCTTTGCAATAAAATGATGACAAACCAAGCGACTTTAATAAGACGGTAATGACGTGAAAAACAAAGAGGTTGAACTTATTAACGATTTAAAGCAAACAAGTTTCTAGGTTGCATTAATAATTTTAAAAGAAAAATTGAAGTATACCTTGAAAAATTCAAATGAGGCAAAGAGATGGATCCTTGAAGACTTAAAGGTTTCATAAATTATGAAGTTACAAAAAAAAAAAAGTTACGTAAATTATAAGATAAATCTCATAGTGTGTATGGGTATGCATTGGACAAGAACTAATGTTGAACATGACATTGGCTATCAACTAGTCATAATCTCACTAAGCTATTATATTATATGTGGAATGGGATAAGTTTAATCCCATGGGCATCTGCGTGAGAAGCACAGGATGTCCGGAGTCGACTCTGAGCATCAGATTGAACCCCTATCACTCATACATAGGTGTTTGCCTTTGATTATATAGACTAAAACCCCCTCAAAAATTAACATGATACAGGAGCCTTAAAACTCATCTGTACATCTATGTTAAAGTGGATAGACTTGCTTTATGAATAAAGTTCCTTTGTGTTAGGATTCAAAATTTTGGGTTTAGTCTATGACAGCTGTGAGTGCCACAGTCGTCCCGTGTAGCAGAAATATCTGCAGTGGTTTGACGTGGTACCAGGGTATTTGTAACCTCATTGGCTGTTTCGTAAGTTAAATCTGGCAAGGCTTGAGAGACTTGGGAAAGTTATAAGATTTAAGGACAAAATTGTAATTTGACCAAGGGAGCCCAAAGATATGAATTAGTGGACTATGGGCCAAATGAAATAATGGTAAATTGAAAGCCAAATAATAATGAGTTGAAGGGCTAAGTGGCAATTAGAAAGCTAATGAATGGGTTTTTGATGGCCAAACAAGGCCTTAAGCTAACATCAGGAATTGACCAAATTGAGTCTCATTTTGGGAGAGCTCAAAGCGTGAAGGGAAGAAGAAGGAGGAGGAAGGAGAGAAGAAGGAGGCCAAGAAGCGAGCCAAAGGTATGGAGCTTGGATTTTGGTATAGCTTGACCTTGATTATGATTTCCATGAGATTTGGCATGTATCTTTGGGTTTGTAGGATGATTATTTTGCTCAAACCTAGGGTTTTCCTAGGGTTTTCATCTTAGCCCCAAGAATTGTGGAAATAAGGTTGATAAAACCTTAAATTGTACAAGATAATCATAGAATCCTCTCCTTTAGGATGGATTCATGGTTGAATAAGTATTTGAGTTAGGGTTTAGAATAAAAACCTAACTAAATATCATGTTTGGTTTGTGTATGGGTTTTAACCCATATTGTAAGAGGTTTTGGAAATCCATGATGGATTTTGAAGAATGATATGAAATTGAAAGATGATTTGAGTATAAAAGAGATTCAAGTGAAATTGGAATGAATTTGATGTGTGTTTGAAGAGTAGGAGTGATCATGGATCCTGAAGTATGGAAAAATGTGAGAAAACACACATTCTGGACATTCCCGAGTGTCTCCTACCGGTAGAACTTGAGTCCCTACCGGTAGAACTTGATTTGGTCATTTTTGGCGAGTCTGCGGTAGAACTTAAAGTCCACACCGGTAGGACTGTTCTAGTTTTCAGTTTCGAGCCGGTTTCGTATTTTGGCGCAACACCACTCATTTCTTATCGATTTGGGTGATTCAAGTGGCTACATAAATAGAATTCAAGGAGAACCAAACTTTAAGAGAAGAGTATCTCAACTTCTGACTCTAAGTGGTCGAAAAATCCACTCAAAAGTGGTATGTACAGAAGCCATTTCCTGCATCAGTTGATCATAGCGTAGTCAGAGTTGTTTCGGACGTATCTTGAGTTCCGGTACTCCGAATTGGGTGATTCGAGTTGGAATAGAACCCTTAATATCTGGCTTTAAATAGTACAAGGACCTAGTGTCAAAATATGAGTTAAGACCTCGGAAAAATGAGTAATTCAATCCGTCCCTCGGTAAAATCGGTAAATCGACTAGTTGGCATGAAAATGCACCATAACTTTGAGATTTGGAAGATCAATTGGAATGATTCAATTTCTGAGTAAAATGATTCATAGAAGAATAAGAATATGAATAAGGTGTGATTACATGCTCATCATACCTTACCGGTATATGGATTACGATGCATCGTGAGCGCGTAAAGTGGCTAACAGTACCTATTATAAGATAATGCAGATTCACCTTTGAACTCGCTATAGTTTGTAAAACTCGCAAGACGTTATTAAGCCAACCGCGGCGCTCACTGTCACGGTGGAAATAACGGTACTCCCGATTAGTGCTCGGCACTCACGGTGTAACGGTACTCGATTAGTACTTCGGCACTCCCGGTCAAATGCCGGTACCTCGGTCGTGCTCCGGCCTCCCCCGATTAAATGCCAGTACTCCCCGATTGAGTATACGGCACTCCCGAATTAATGCCGGTACTCGTTGATACTTTCGAAACCCTCCCGATTAGTACCAGTACTCTTTGAGTGAAGTACTAAGCTCTTACCGATTAAATTAACCACGAACACTGCAATTCACGACTAGTCTTCCATGACCTGGCCAATATAAGTATTAGTATCTTAGGTACCATTGATAAGTAATCTTAGTTGTGATCAATTCTTGGATCTGGGTCAACGGACCATATAGTGGTCTCCCAGAAAAGTTAAAATGATACCTATGATTACTCCGTCTCTGAATAGGTTTGGCGAATTTCAGATTTACGCACATTGTGTTATATAAAGCTCTGTGAAATTTTCGGTTGCTGTGTTTGTGAATCGGATCTGCAGTACCCTCACGGGTGCTCCACAATATCCGATAAAGTTCCGTGCGTATCGTCTGATTCTGATTACCTCATGATTTGCTCTGTATTTGATATCAAACTGCCATTCACCGTATCCACGATCACGATTACCGCCGGTGCCTCACCGGAACACTCACGTGTGCGATGAGTTACGTTGCGTATGCGATGCGTTCCATAGTACCCTAAAGGCCTCACCTTGTCACCGATAAGAATCCTGTATCTCACCACGTATAGAATCAGTGGTGCCTAAGGATTGCCTCTTGTTGTCGATCTGGATCTGTCCTGTATCAGTCTGTGGTGCCCTAGTTATCGTCTGATGGCATTATCTGGGAATAAGACACCCTTAATTTACGGGTGCTCACCGCATCTGAATGAGTTTTATGAACACCCTCTGGGTATCACGTGTCGATAGGTCTGCTATCCGATCGTTAATGGTGTCTGGGGTGCTCTACGTGTGTGATAACTCATGTATCACAGATAGTTACAGTAAGTACAGTATCGTGTTTGAATGAGTTGTTTCCTGTCATCCCAGTCCCCACATTACCTTGAAGTACCCTCAGTTGTATCTGCGTGTGGTCGGATTACGTCTGTGTCAAATAAGTTCATGGTACCCTGGAATAAATCTTCAACCCCGGGATTACATGAGTACCTCGATTATATGAGAATGAGTTCACGTATGAGTCACAAATTCACCAGCAAGTACCTCTTGGGTGCTCTGTATTTAGGTCTGGGATTACATCTGTATCGATCGTTGCGTGGGTCCTTATTTGCAGTCTTTCAAAATCATCTGAATAAAGTTGTCAGTGTTGTGATCTGATTGCATTGAGTGCCCTCACCAGTTATCTTGTCATCTGACTCAGAATCTTATCTCTGTATCAATGTTTGTAAGTACCTCTGATGTACATATCTGATTTGATTCTTTGTAAGTACATGGAGTACTCCACCGTCTCTAATTAACCATCTAGTATGGTTGTGTGGTACTTCACAGTTATCTGTTATGGATCAAGGTTCCGTTTAAATTAACACTATGTCTGGATAATGCAATCTTTTGATTTAGTTGGTGGGTACCTGGTTATGCGGATGCAGTGGTTAAATATATATAAGTTAAAGCTCATGATACCTATAGTTACCTCTGTTTAGTCAAAGTCCAGTGGTACCTATGGTGCCACTCTTGTAAATCGATAAATAAATTTGGGATTCACGTAGTACCCTCTGGTGCCGTATCCGAAATACATATAAGTTTCAAGTAAAGGATAAGTAATCAATCTGCTCAGAAATCACCGGTGTGGATTCTGGTAATTTATGTTTTCTGTTGGTGCTCGAATAAAGTTAAAACAATTAACTCGTGGCTATAGTTACGTAACTCACGGGGAGTCCACAGAGATACATAGAATACATTACTGGATGGATTGACGCCAAGAATAAGTTATATAACTCTCGAAGTCACAGTATGAACATAAAGCACAGGATAAACATAAATGCTTATATAAGTCTGATAATGGATGCCTTCAGAGATTTTGATCCATTGTGGTTGTCTACAACCTAAATTTGGTATGTGCCGTGTGTTACGTATGAAATGTTTCCCACTAAAGCGTAAAAGCTTACTTGGGTTTAATCAGTTGAGTGGAAGACAAATCAATGAGACTGCCATCACCAACTAGGCGACACAGCCGGGAAAGAGTTCCTATTAAAGTTCATGCTGCGTTATATCATAAAGATGATTTGTTGTGATGGTACCGATTTATGTGTATAGATTTTGATGATTTCTCAGGTGGTGGTTCTTTTGATTGTTATAAGATCTGACCATCACACGGTACGATTGGTTTTAAAAAAATCGGTGAGGGTCCCCCGATCTTTGAAGTGCCGCGTCAGGAGGCTCCGAGTTCGAGATCATGTCCCAGGTCGGGCCAGGAAATGAAGACGTGACAATACAAAAGTAGTAAATTGGATGTGGTCTAGATATCCTGTTCCATGGATTGATAAGGTTGATCAGCTACCAACTCTTAAGGGTCCTTACTATTTTAGACTTAAATGGATGATGGGTTGATCTGGAAACAAACAATCATCGATTATAAAGTAATTATCATAAAGCTGAGGAAGTAAATCACTATGACCACAAATAATATCAAAGTGCGGGTGAATAAGTTTCTGTGAGAAATAGGCATTATCAAAATGCGTGAAGCTTGAGTCAATTCCTGCAATTATATGCATTGCTGTTCTCTTGATGGATTTGGATTTGTCGGATTGCTAACAATGCAATTGGATTTCTCCATGTTCGGTTCAAGGATCTCTTGCTTTCGAAGACAAAAGTTTAATCCATTACTTGTATTTTATTTCTTGCAAGATATGAGTATTTTCTTTCTCAATACTTCATACCCGTTCATGGTGTAAAATCTTTTGCTTCCCTTCACCGGGGTTCTTTGCCAGATTTACCATCTAGTGATATTTCAATAGTTAAATCTAATGGTTCTTTCCTTCCCTTGATTAGATCTCAGCTAACACGAGGTTGGGAATTCCCCTTTAGATTAAGGTGAAATCTATGATTATTTATATTGATAAATGCTCCCATCCAACATCAATTATGATGAAGGATTTGCATCGAAATGAACCTCGAGGCTTAGTAGTTCATCAATGGTAGTATAACATACCCACAAGTAAATGCTCGAGCTCTCAAGAATCTCTAACTTCTTGTATCCACCTTGAGGAGGGCCTCCTGAAATCGAGCAAAACACTTCTTGAGCGGGTATTCGGTGTTACTATCATTGGGAAATTGATAGGTTGAGAACAAAATCAAATAAATCACAATTCAAGTATTTCTCTCTGATTGTCACGAGAAAAAGTACTGTAACTAGCAGTAAATCCAATCCCCATGAGCTGTTCTAATCTTGCACAACCAACAATAGATCATTGATCGAGATACATCCCTTGTAATTGTAATATGCGAGAAAAGCGAATTCTAGAAATTTGTCTAAGTCCATTAATTTCGACCATTTTTATTATTAAGAAATGAGTGATCCGACTGTTTCAAAAATTTCTCTACAGGTTGTAGATTGGGGATCAGAAAAAAAAAAAAAAAAAAGAAAAATATATATATATATATATCATATATGTATATATATATATATATATATAAGAAAGAAAATAAAAATCTGCTACAAATATCTGATAGGTCCTTCTCCTTTCCCAGTTATGGGTATCGAAGACGGAAGCTACTTTACTATTCTCAAAGTCTCATTTATAATTGTCCAAAAGAAAAATAGGCTAATTCAAAAAAGCTTAGGTGGATTTTACTAAAAGAAAAGCCAGTCCCTCTTGTCTCATGTTGCGACCTCGAGCGATGTCATGAGCACAGATTTCTCTCATTTGCACTTTCGTTGATTCGCATTTGATAACCCGGTCGTGACTTGGCTCATGCGTTTGCTTTGGTGGTGAGTGCGACATCAATTATAGTCGCGGCCTTGTTGACTTAGTTATTTTCAAAAATTGATGTCGCGACCTCATTCCTCCTTCCTTTCTCTTGCATTAGCGTCCATGACCTCCGGTTTTTAGTTTGTGACCTTGTTTTGTTGTCCTGACCGATTCTGAAGTTAGGACTTCTTTTCTTGTTCTTGCATTGTATGTCGCAACCTCGGTTTAGGTCGCGGACCACATTTATGTTTCTACTACCTTAACTCTAGGTCGTGATTTCTTTTCACGGATTCTGACACGGATTTTTGGCCCCTTTCGATTACTTAGGTCGCCACTTGAATGATTGGTTGCGACCTCCTTTAGTGATTTTACGCATTCACATATTCCAGGAATAGAGTTGCGACCTTAATAGTTGAGGTCGCGACAGCACTGATATTCATTGCCTTTCTTCTGGTCGCAACCTCAGTTCTTAGTTGCAACCAGTTTCTTCATTCCACCCTCTATTTCAAGTCACGACCTCAAGATGATGTTGCAACCTCATGGTTACTCTGTTTCTGGTTGTTTGATTGGTTGCTCAGCGTAGTTGTGACCTGGATTTTCACTTCTCAGTGTTTCTTCAGGTCGCGACCTCCTTTGAGGTCCTTGACCAAAGAAGTGGTCGCAACTTCAATTTTCTTACAGGGACTTCGTTTGGCTCAGCTTCATGTTGCAACCTCAAACCCCGTGTTACTTGACTCAATCTAGTTTTCTGTGTGACTGAAACTGACCGCGTCCACGACCATCGAAGTTAGTCCTTCATTTAGAACTAGTTGCAACTTCAAATTTTCTTGTAGAGACCTCATTTGTGGCTTCATCAACGGATCAATGTCGCGACCTCGGATTGGCATCACGACCTCAGTTGTCTTCAATTGGCGTCGCGACCTCAGTGTGGTGTCGCGACCTAAGATTCTACCTTGAATATTTACGTAAGTCTCAGCCCTTATTTCTTGGTGTGACTTCTATTCTTGACGCCTTGGTACCCACAGTCAGTATTACCCTCGATTTCCGATCCACGACTAGTTTGATAAAGCCTTCTATTTCTCTCTCAAGACTAGTCTTGGTGATGTTGTGACCTGGAAATAACTGAACTGACGAGCTTCTTGTTACGACTCCAATTTTAGTTTGCGACCTCCTTTCTGCTTTGAGATTGCTTTCTTCTGGTTTTGCTGGGACCTTCGATTCTGTTGTAATTTTCTGCAAAATTGAATTTGAGTAAGATATCCATGTTGCATATGAATAAATACTTATCTTACCAAAAATACTTGAGAAAAATGGATTAAAAATCAAATGAGTTTTGGACTACGTCAAATTCCCCAAAACTTAAAATTTTGCTTGTCGCCGTGAGAAGAAAGAATTGTTTGTCCTCAAACAATTGAGCTTTAAGGACATTTTTACGCTGAAACCCACAACTTTATCCCACCTTGTAACTTGAAAAAGGAGATAGCAGCATCCTTTTAAACTTCAGTTTCAACTGAGGAAAAAGGAATGGTTTCAACTTCTATCACAAATACAATGATGAATTCTGCATTTACACAGTTCAGTCAACAGATCTTGTTATGTGAGTATGTGCAGGTCTTCAATCCTTTTCATCTGCTTGTTGAATTAGTTAATCTTCTGGGAATCTTCATAGAAAACTAGTCAAGGTCCCATAGGCTTGTTTTTCATATTGATCTCCACTAATGTAGGTAAATTTAACCTTCAAGATTAAAGCAGGTCCCTTTTCAAAGCCAGAATGTTAGGCTTAGGTAATTAGGTAGATAATTGGAAAATTTTGGTTGCAAATTACCCATATTCCACTCTTCCTTTTTATCTAATTGCCTTCAGCTTTCATCATTTTCCTTCCTTGTAATGTAAGTTCTCCTCAATCGTGGTCTAGTACACCTTTTTAATGGCAGTTTGATTTGCCACCTGCACCTTATCAGGTCAGTTCCCTTTTTCTGGGACTCTTTTTTTTTTTTTTTTTTTTTAGGAATGGGAATAGTGCAATGCTCTTGTCTTCTAGGCTTTCTATCACTCTTAAAGAACTTTTGGCTAGTAACCCCATACCGGGCCAAGTATTAGGGTACTAGGTGTTGAAACACCCCTATGAACTTAATTGTTCAAGGGAGATAGGCCACAAGACAAAACTTATTCCTCTTTTCAATCTCTACTTATTTTTCTCTAGTTCTCCAAGTTATTTCTTCTCCTCCTTCCTTGTAATGTAAGGAAATATATTCCCCCAAACTTGTTTCTTTCTTTATAAAGAACCTTGTTCCGGAAACCGGATAATTGGGGTTTTTACCGCAAGATTACTAAGTGAGGGACCTGTGTTTCTAATTGTCAAGCACTGAAGAAATAAAGCTTTTTTAGCTCAAATCAGGGACTAGAGTGTATGCCTTAGCATATAATGAGGGTAGGCTTGGAAAGGCTCAAACTTCCAAAGATGGCCTTTATTACTACGCCTATTTTTACCTAGGGCTTTCGCTCTTAACTAACACCCTACAAGTTCTAGGACCCCATCTCAATTGTGAATCCTTAAGATGTTACTAATCCTTTCAAGGTTTCAAGAATTTGCGGACCATGTGTACTGCTCTTTCAAGACTTGGTATTGACTCAATTGCTTATATACAAAGCTTCACCATTTTATTTGTTCCTTCAAAAGATATAATTTCCTATTTCTACACGAACTTGATTTCAAGTAATGCTGCAACTCCTAAATCTACTTTATCGATGTCCCATTTTATATTTCTTTCATTGTTGTTCTTGGGATAAAATAGAATTGGTCATTTGGTCATTGTACAGACAAGGCTCGAAAATATAGCTACTTTCTTGCGGACAAATAATAAATGACACAAACAACACAATTCATCATATTAGTTCATGAACCCAAAAACAAATCACTTTGTTAAGTGATGAGTGCCTAAAACACTCATCTTACACTCGCGTCGGTTCGTCATTTTCACATTTATTTTATAATAATTTTATAGTTTTTGTGGCTAGATCCCTGATTTTGTGTCCGGTGTGGTTACAGGTTCATTGGAGCATAAAGAGCAGCTTTTGGAAGCAGTTTTGGAACAATGAGGAGCAGGCAGTGGAAGTGATCACGCCGCGACGCCACCACGCCGCACTACCAAAATCTCGCACCTCATCATTTAAAGTACGAATGGCCAAATTGTGTGGTATTTCCGAGGCGCACGAACGGAAAGTACGTGCTTCAGAGCAGAGTGACACCCAGACTTCGAGGAAGTGTCCGAATTGTAACGCTTTTCTCATTTTCTCGATATTTCTGATTTTAGAACAATGTTTTCATTAAACAACTTCATCTTTTCTTCCCATTATGTTCTAGATCTCTTTTCTGTGTGGTTACATCAAATTCCTGCCATGTACAATGGATTAAAGTTTGATCTTTCATGTTATTCATAGTTGTTATTAATTTGTCACATCTACTCTATACCAGATTTCAATTATATGTTAATGTCTCGCCAATGTTAGCATAATCGCAATCGGAGATCCGAGATCTCGATGAGGTATTCAGGATCCGCAGAGTAGCCTTTAAATGAATTCTTTGCCATCAGAGATATTCAACCCAGCGTGGCATTCCGAGGCCAGGAACATTTAAGCATTTCGGAATACCGGAATGGTGACAGTAGATATACTCATTCTATTCACGCAGATAAAAGATATACCTCGGTAGAGATATCTCAGGCAAGATCACTCGCCATTGACATATTACAAATATATATATTGGAATAAATAAAGATCTTTAGAAAAGTAATCCATTGAACGTGATAGGGAGATTTAAATCTAGGCGCCAACACCATTAATTCACTAGAATCATAGCTTAATAAGCTCTCTTACTTAAATTTACCCTAGAATCAATATTCAGATATTGTCCTGGTGCGTAACCTCCGTAGTCAATTACCTTCCCGTGGATCGATATCCGTAAGATACACACTATATTACTGGGGCCACAAGGCACTACAAGACATAGGCATTCATTATACACACCGCGTTTTCGGCCTGTCATTAAGCAACTAGAATATTATTTATTCAAGAAATTCAAATATCAAACTCTTAATGCTACACAATCTGATTTCTCTATCTATACAAAAACTAATGCAAAAATTACAATAAAGACTATATCTAATCCAGAGGAAAATTCTAATTTCCGCATCTAAACCTTACGCCTTCCCTCCTAAAGGTCAGGAGTCTCGCTTTATCGGCCCCTTGTCACGAATTTGCGCAGGAAGGAAGGGGTTGATAACGGAGCAGTTCCAATAAGGTGAGCCTTTTCCTTGCCTCCTTTGTCTGAGTTCCTTTGGATGATGGGAGTTCTGGTTAACCCTTCTTCCAATTCCCTTCCCATCATCCATTTTCGTAATGATAGAGCGTTTTCTGGAATCATGACTGGAATGGGTTTGTTTTCCGACTCCATTCATTCCATACACTCGTGATTTTGACCTGAACTCATCTTTTCCCTCATCCTCCTTTCTTCATTTTCATTAATTATTCATTCAATCTTCCCATCCTTTATAGTGACCTTTGATTCTCTCTTTGGGAATGAAGAAACTCTAATTTTCTTTAATATTCCCAATGAATGAATTAAGTGAAATTTTTCGGATCCGAGCGCCCTGGCTATTTCCAACAGGAGATTTTTTAAGAAAGAATGAGGAAAACTTGAAGGAAAGTTTGATCGCTTTTTCGAGAGGCATTGAATTTCTTTTGGAATTCCTCTTTCGAATACACGACTCTAAACCGGTTCCTTTAATTCGACCAGTTTTTAGTTCAGACACAACAGCTTTGCCGTGGGTTCAAATTGATGGATGCGTAAGGGAAAAGTTGGAAATGAATTGTATATGAATGAAGTTGGAAAGGAAGTCGGGCTCAATTTCATGATCGCGACACTGGGAGTCGCGACATTAAATTTCGAGCTCCCAATTAATACTTCTTTCAATAAATGTTGTCTCTAATGTTGCAACACCCAAATGAAAGGTTTAAAAACCCACTTTATTAAGATTTGGACAATTCCGCTGACCTAAAAATTTTGTCGCGATTCGAGATGTAGTCATGACAAAGAAACGATGTCACACTGCCTTTTTTCTTTTCTTAAGTATTTTCACGCGACCTTAATTTCACTGCTATGCACTGCTTCCTCCAACTTGTTGCTTCAATGTCCAGCTTCTTGGTCGCGACCTATGAATTGATGTTGCGACTAGAAATTTTCTCATCATAATTTTATCCATTCCCATCCTGGTTGTGACTTAGACATTCTATTTCAACCAAGAAAATTTCCAGGTCTCCTTGAATAATTCAATTTCCAGCAAGTTCAATTCACCAAATCCAATCAAAACAAGTACAATTCAATTCATATTCATCATTCAAATATTCAACGAATCCATCTTACTATGCATCGACTCAAAATTGGTACAAGCAATAAAATTAAAATTCCCAAACTTTCAATCATGCTATATCAAAGACAAAATTCAATAAATCAGAGAAGAGTATACTACCCCCTTTTTTCTCTTGTGCAAATTGGAAGTTTGAATGTAGAGATTCCTCTTTGTGTACACTCTATTGTCCCTCCGCAAGAAACATACGAATTTAAGGCATTAGCACAAAATCACACAAAACTATTGAACAACCTAGTACGAAAAGAATAAAATCCAAACAAACCGTGTGATGTGGATTTCCTTCTACAAAGCTGCTTAATTTTGAGTCTTTAGCTAGACTTGCTGCTATGAGATTTTTTTGTTTCTCCATATTTTTCTCACTCAGAACTAGGAGTTAGTTTGCAATTTGAATTCCTCCCAAGTAATGCTTCAATCTCTGACCATTAACTTTGAATTCCTCTTGATTACTGGTTCTTAGTGTCACTGCCCCAAAGGTTGTACTTGATACTACTGTATATGGTCCACTTATTTCGATTTGCTTTCCCCGAAAGAGTTTTAAATCTGAGTCAATAACAGGACTTGATTCCTATTTTAAATTCTCTCCTCAAAACTTTGATCATGCCATTTCTTCGCTTTATCTTGTAGATTCGGCACTATCATAGGCTTCATTCCTCAACTCTTCCAATTCATTTAAATTTGAGTAGCCTTTCTTCTTAAAGAGTCTTCAAGTCAAAATTCAGCCTCGATTGCCCTCATAGCTTTATATATTCTAATTCAAGAGGAAGGTGCAAGGTTTACCAAAGACAATCCTGTATGGGGAGATTCCAATGGAGTTTTATAAGCAAATTCCGTATGCCCATAATGAACATCGCTTCGCAGACCACTCTTATGCCGGAGCTTATACTTTTCAAGGATTTGCTTATCTCCCCGTTGAAAATCTCACTTGCCCATTTGTTTGAGGATAAGCCAAGCTCATAATGTGTTTACTTCATATCTTCGCATGTTTATCAAACACTTTATTTGCGAAGTGGCCTCTCCATCACCGATGATAGTTCCGAGTGCTCCAAATCTGCTCAGAATATTCATTTGTAAAAATCCCACAACAGTATTAGCATCATTTTTGGGACAAGCTGCTGCCTCAACCCATTTGGATACATAATCCAAAGCTAGGAGTATGTATAAATTTCCAAATGAAGATGGAAAAGGCCCCATAAAATCTATCCCCCATACATCAAACAACTGCACCACTAGGATACCTTGCAGGGGTAATTCATGCATTTTGCTGATATTTCCCATTCTTTGGCATTGATCACACGCCACCCATTCAAACAATCCTTAAAATAGTAGGCCAATAAAACTCGATTGAGAATCTTGTGGGCTGTTTTGTCTCATGCAAAGTGTCCTCCATATGGTGATATGACATCTATAAGATCTGCCTCGCTCACTTTCCGTACACACACCTCCGGGACATCATATCAGCTCCTCTTAAACAATAGTGGGTCATCTCGCATGTAAAACTCGCTATCACCCCCACTTTTTCTTTTATTGGTAGCCGGTTCTAAGGGTATAATCCCACATGCTAAAAAGTTCACAATATCAAGATACTAAGGTGATTTGAGCGACAAATAATAATCAAGCTATCCGAAAATGTTATGTTATTTCCTTCTCTTCCTCTTGTATAGTTGGCTTTTCAACTCTTGACAAGTGATCAACTATCACATTGTCACAACCCTTCTTGTCTTTGATCTCTAGATCAAATTTCGGCACAACAGCATTCCACCGATTAGTCTCGCTTTGCTTCTTTCTTTGCCATCAGATATTTAATTGCAGCATGATCAGTGTGGATAATGATGCGGGACCCCAATATGTATGGCCTAAATTTTTCACATGCAAATACTATTGCCAACATCTCTTTCAGTAGTAGAGTAATTTTCTTGAGCTTCATTGAAAGTTTTGCTGGCATAGTTTATGGCCCTGAACACCTTGTCAGTTCTCTATCCCAATACAACTCCCATTGCATAATCACTGGCATCACACATGATTTCAAATTCTTTATTCCAATCTGGTTTTGCCATGATGGGAGCTTCAACCAATCTTGATTTGATCTCTTCAAAAGATTTTTGACAAGACTCATCAAATTTGAACTTGGTATCCTGTTCCAGTAATCTACATAATGGCCTAGCAACCTTGGAGAAGTCTTTGATAAATCTCATAAAAACCCAAGATGTCCAAAAACTTCTATTCCCTTGATCGTTGTGGGTATAAGACTCTTTGATATAATTTGAAACCTGCCTGTCTATATTTCAAATTTCATTATAACTTTGTATTCCTAGACAATTCCTTCTTTACCATAAAGCCAAGATTTTTCCCAATTCAGAATGCAGATTCTTGCCTGGCACTGTGAAGCAATTATCCCTAAATTATGCAGTAATTTTCAAACTATCTGTTAATCGTGAAATCATCCATGAAGATCTTCCATAACTTTCACAAATCTGAGAATATGGATACCAGTGCACCTTTTTGGAATGTGTAGAAGGAGCATTACACAAACCAAAATGGTACTCTTCAAATGCAAAAGTACCAAATGGGCATGTAAAGGGTCTTCCCGGTCTCTGTGCAATGGCAATTTGGTTGTATCCGTAATATCCATCAAGAAAATGTATGAGGGTGTCTTGCCAACCTATCCAACATCTGATCAATGAAGGGCAAGGGAAAATGATCCTTTCGTCATGTTGTCAGCCCCGTAGTCTATGCACAACCTCCATCCCGCACTTCGAGGGAATCAATTCATTCTTTTCATTTCGATCACAAGTGAATCCACCCTTCTTGGGAACCATGGAACGGGCTCACCTAAGAGCCATCTGATATTGTGCTATATAAAACCCGCTCAACCATTTTAACCTCTTTACAACATCTTCATCACAGATTCACCCTCCTTTTCGTGTTCAATAAGTTCTCGTGATCATCATTCAAAGAATATCTTGTGCATGCAAATGGGGGGGACTGGAGTACCCTTAAGATCTCTAATTGACCAAGAAATAGCTTCCTGTACTTAGAATTTTAACAATTTTGTTCTTCAATGTCAGTCAATGCAGCTGATATGATTACTGGTTCTAAGAAAGAATATTTCAACTGACTGGGCAATTCCTTCAATATTAACACTTCTACACTAGTCTCTGTCTTAGCTTTCTGCTCCTTGCCATGCATTTCTTAACTATTTTCATTCAGTCAAGATCAAGCTTTGTTTTGCAAACTGAAGGCAACAATTCATAATCAATACTCTTAAGATACTAGAAATTCATCTCACTCTAATAGAATGTTGAAGATTACAATCAATTCAATTCAATGGATATGACTAATGCTTTCATGTACCCATACAACTTCCCGCAGATCAACGTCAGTTGTTCCAAACCTTGTTAAGGTTAAATGGGATCGCTTCCTCCCCTACCCTTAAGGTCACCACCTTTTAACATTCATCAAGGCAGTCTTAACTACTAAGAAAGGTCTTCCTAGCAAAGAAGGAACTTGGGTATCCTCTTCCATCTTCATGATCACAAATCCACAGAAAGATAAATTTCCCACTTGACAAAGCACATCTTCTAGAACACCTTTCGTTGTGCCATGATCCGTCACCATCTCGCAATGTGATCATTGCTAGTGAGTTCCCAAACTCAATCTCCATGCACTAACATAGGTACAGTTTATATCACAGCACCAAAGTCACATAAAGCCTTCGATTCATATTTCCTATAGAGTAGGGAATGGTAATAGCTGGTCCTTCATTTTTTCGAGCTGGTCGATAATCGCACCGTTGTGTGGCAACAGTTCACAATTCCTTCCTCAAGAATCTTCCTTTCGCTTCAATATCTCCTGAAATTTTGCATAATTTGCATTTGATTGATTGCTCAAGAAAGGGGATATTGATTTCTATTTTCTTTGGCATGTCCAAGAATTTAGAAAACTCGTTTCTTCCCTCCTGCTTTCTCAAGCCTTGAGGAAATGGAGCGTTGTGTGTGTTTGTGCTTTTTCCTTCTCGTTTCTCGCTCACAAACATCAGCCGTTCGCCCGTGCTTGTTTCCTGTCGTAATCTCTCTCCTCGGCATGTTCTTCTTTCTTTATTTCGTGTTTCTTCTTGTTCTTCCTCGCCTCTTCCTTTCTTTTTAGCTGTTGTTCCCCACTTCTTTCCTACTTCTCAACCGAATCGCCATGCAAACTCAGGTTCTCGGGGTGTCACTTGAATGCATCTTGTTCGGTCCGCATATTCAAAAATACCCGCCCTACTTATGTCTCCGTGTCTCGCTGAGGCACTTGTATTCTTCTAAAAAATCTGAGTACCAGATTTGAAAACTTCTAAATCGATAATTTCGCTCAGGCCGGAGGTGTAAAGAAATCTTCTTATCGGGTCCCCCATGAACTGCATCATTTGATCTTCAAAGGGCTGGGTCCTTCTCTGACCTTGATAATCATTCCTATTTTCTCCCTGTTGTTGCTGTTGCTGGAACCTAGGTGGTAGATATCCTTGTCGTGGATTCTCAGCTGTCGACCCCGTGTATTCCTCCACCATAAGGAGAAGTTCCCTAAGGGTTCCGCCGGATCAGAGTATGGGCAGGTTGGGATTTGGCTTGAAATGGTAACTTCTTGGTTCATTCATATACTTAGCCTCCTCAATCCCATAGGAATCCTCCTCAGTTGGCACCTCAGCACTTCTTCTCATTCCCTCTCTTTCCACTGCTCCAATTTCATGAATAAACTGCAATTTTCTTTCTTGTTTGTCCATCCTGTGCATGATTGCATCTAGCTTTGCTTCCATGGCAGTCATTTTTTTTAGCTCAATAACCCCACTTCCTCTTGCTCTGTTGTTGCTCCCTGAAGTTTCAAAGGGAGCCTTCATGTTGCATTTTGCTAGATCTTCGACGCATCTCGCTCCTCTACACTTTTCCTCTCGAATGCTCCACAAAGAAGAAGCATCATGATACTTTTGAAGTATCATTCAGAGAATGATAGACTATGTCCATTTGAGTCTTCAATCCATCCATGCATTGACATCTCTTCAATACCAATCTTCCCAGGCAATGTATAAGCTCTCATCTTCCCCTTGTTGGAATACTATGATTTCCCTTCTTCTTTCAGAAGTGAGGGATGGAGGAAAGAACCTGCCTAAGTACGCTTCCACCAGCTCTTCCCAGGTATCTACTGAACCATATGGTAATGACTCATACCATGTGGCTGCAATATCTCTTAAGGAAAAAGGAAAGAGATGTAGCTTTATCACCTCTGGCCTCACACCATTCAAATCCACTCAGATTTCACATCCCGAGGAATCTACCTGTGTGCTCAGGCTGGGGTCTTCTGATGGCCAAGAAACTGATTCTCGCCGCACTTACGGTGATTAAGGCTAGTTTCAGCTCAAAAGTTATTGGCATCTACAAGAGGATGTCCGACACAGCACATTCTTCGAATGATAGCCTCTAGAAATCCTCCATTGTATCTCGTATGAGGCCTTCATGTCAAGTATCCTTTGTCTAACTGTCTGTCATTTCTTTCATCCTCATGGTTGCCTCTCTCGCTTCTTTTAGTCTTCCTTAGGCTCCTTAGTGTTCGTTCCAATTTAGTATCCGCCGCAACAGTCCGAGTCCCGTCCCGTGCATTAAAGAACTCGAAATTGAAAATACACTTAAATTTTAATGAAAACTAAGGAACTAGGAATATTTTCAATATGGCTTTCTAAAGATCAGTAGCATGTGCAGCCACTGCTTGTAAAACTGTTTTTGGTCTTTTCTTTTGCAAAATTAAAGAAAAATGTCCAAAGTAGCATTTCCTTTCATGTAATATTGATCTCTTCAATCTTTCTCAACTCTAACGGCGCCATAAAACTTGTTTGCCTTTGATTATATAGACTAAAACCCCTCAAAATGAACATAATTACAGGAGCCTTAAACTCATCTTGCATCTATGTTAAAATTGGTAACAGAATAAAAGTTCCTTTGCGTCAGGATTCAAAATTTTGGGTTTAGTCTATGACACTGCAAGTGCACAAGTCATACAAGAAAACTGGATGTAAGTCCGCATATCATCTCTACTCTGAGATTGACAAGGATTGGAAATCAACTACCCCAACTACTTAAGGTCCTTACTATTTGAACTTAAAATGGATAGTGAGAGTTTAATTTAGGAACTAATAATCATCGATTGTAAACTATTATGTAAACTGGAAGTAAATGCTAATGACTAAAAATAAGATCAAAATTACTGGAATCAAAATTACTGGACTGAATAAGTTTCCTGTGAGAAATGAGCATTATCAAAGAAATACTGTGAAATAGCCAATTCTTGCAATTATATGCATTGCTCTGTTCTACTGATGGGTTTGGATTTGTCCAAGATTGCCTAACAATGCAATTGGATTTCTCCATGTTCACTAGTTAAGGATCTCTTGCTTTTCTCAAAGACAAGGATTTAACCCGCTGATTCGTGCCACAGTAGGGTGATCCGGAATCAACAAAATTTATATCCTATATTCCTCCTACTAATGAAATAAGCTACCGCAAGATAGTGGTCTAGGTCGAACACGGGATGAGTTTTCTTCACATACCGATTTAAGGAAGTCAAAAAATGGTGAATTAAATTTGGATTTTAAGGTTTTGTGAAACAAAGTATGGCCAAGTTGCAACCTAAAATAAATAAAATAAAATGTAAAATAGAACTCCTCGCTATCAGCCAATGAGTTTAAGGTCCTAGGCTAACCGAGAGGTCCCCGGGTTAATTTCCTCGCGTTGGGGAGGATGACATATAGTCATCTCCCGAACCGGATCTTCATTTAACTTTAACGACTAAACCCTAATAATTTTCCTTTTGATAGAAAGCATTTATTTAACATTTATGGTTCCACATTGAAAATCTAACCCCTTAACCTACCTCAGTGGCTCGTGAATGACAATTCAATGGATATTAGTGTATCAAAGCTAAGAATACACTAAACCCTAAAAGCTTCGCCGGGCATGGCCAAAGAAAGTACATCAAAGAGCTTTAAACCTAGAGTTGGAACAGGAACCGTAATGTCAAAACCCGTCGGTGAAAAATGTGGAACCACCACAAATTTCAGATCCTACCCCCAGCAACCTTCCACTTCAAGGAGGAAAGGGTTTTAGCCGCTCATCCTCCAAGTTGTCATCCTTGGAGGGTGTTTGGCACCCAAGAAAGTGAGAGAAAGAAGAGAGAGAAGAGAGAAAACTGGAACAAAAGCTGCCGTGTATTGAAAGATTGAAAGTTAGGGTTACAAAAAGCTATAAGTTGGCTTATATAGCCAACCAAAATGTGCGAAATACCAAAAATACCTAAAATACATGATTACAATAGGGACAAATTGGTAAAAATACAAACGAGGTCGCTTGGAACCAAAACAATGGGGTGACGCCATGCAAAGGAATTTCAAAGATAGCGAAAATACAATATTAGCGAAATTAAAATTTTCGCTATGCACAAGATTCGCTAGCTTAGCTTAAAATTTGTGCATAGCGAATGATCTTCGCTTATGCACGCAACTCGCTATGCTAGCGAAAACTGTATAGCGAAATTCACTGCTCTCAGATCCCGCGGCCATCGCTCCACGATCCGAACTCCGTCTCCAAAGATCCTCTCTTTCTTACTTTCATTCTTCGCTCTTCTTCTCCCCGGCTTCTTGATCTATTATGTTGAGTTTGACTCGAATTTTTCATGTTTGGATCGACTCAACAATGTTGGCATGATTAGCTCGCAAAAACTACAAAATTGCCACAAAATGCGATCAATAGAATCACAAAGGACCTTAATGTGTAAATCAAGCAATTAGAATGATTAGCATACAAAAAGCACTCAAAACCTATAATAAATGTGGTTCGTACAAGACTTTTCGATACTAATCACACCCCCCAACCTACACATTGCTAGTCCCTTAGCAATGAAAGAAAGAAAGAAAGAGAACATACAAAACGATAACAAAATAACGTTCACAAAAATTATATTTCGTAAAGTGTCAGGATGAGTACGCCTAACCCTAAGTAAGAATCATCAAAGCCGTGTCCAATAACCATCACGAGAGAATGAATGCCATACAAAATCGGAAGATCAAAAGAATCTTCGTTAATCAACCAGAAACTTCCACCAAAATCTAAGTGTTTTGTTTGATCAGCTCTCAACAATAAACTGTCAAACTGCACTCTCCCCCCAACCTAGCTACTACCACGACCTAGCATGATACCCAGCCTAAATAAATCAGGACCCACTTCTTATTCCACAATTCTTTTTGTGTTGTAGGGTGCACAGCCGAGGGAATCAACCCCACTAAAGTCCATGTAACGGGATCTACCGATGACTCCCAACCAATTAAGGCCAGTGGCAATCAAGTCACGAGGATCTTTCGACCACTAACTCTTCAGGTTTCACCCCGGACTTCGAATGATTTCGAGACTCCAGCACCTACAACTCGCTCAACTCCACCTATCCACCCATGTAGCGAGCACTAAGTCGGTGGCTCCCAACCAGTGAAGGCTTAGGGCACCGGGCTTTAAAGGTTTTTTACCATATACCCCTGACCGTGCTCTCGTGTTTCAAGGCAAAAAGCATTGCAATATTTATTCTTTCTTTCTTTTTCTCTTTCTTTCTTTTTTTTTTTCAAGACGATTGGCCTTCTTTCCACATGGGTCCTAACTTATTAAAGGCGGTTAATGAAACTAGGGTAGGTTATGCAAAGTAAAGGAGGTTGCGTAGTTTTTTCAGCCTATCATTGAAACCTAATGTGCTTGTGTGTGGTTAGCTAAAGGTGGAGGAAAAATGTTGAAAGCAACAAGAATTCAACTAATCATCCACTCAATTAGGTATGGAACCGATCTAACATCAATAGAATTGGACAAATTTTCAATTTTTCAAACTATGAGCGCCAGAAGTAAAACACACAAAAATTTTGGTTGCAAAACTGGGTCCAAATTCTTGGAAGTATGTCGGGAGGCAAGATAACAGCTTTATAGAAAGTGTCCCAACAAGCCACCGAACACACAAAATGAAGCCACACAAAATAACAATAATAAAACATAATATAAAAGCCACTTCCTTCGCTAACTCTCCCCCCAACCCAAACATCTCAGTGTCCGAAATGGGGCCTCGATTGGAAAATTAGAGAAGGAAGTGTTACTCCTTGATGAGATGATCATTGCTGGATAGTGACTTAAGCTTCCATCGACACCTTATTCACCAAGCCAGCTCAAATAAACAAGTTAGGAGAAGAAAAGAGAGGAAAAGGACAAGTCGAAGATTTTTAAAATTATAATTTTATAATAATCTCAAAAATGTTCTTTCTAGCCATATTTGATTCTACACTCTAAGCTTTCCAACGGTACCAAGAACGCCTAAAACGGAGCTCGGATGAAAAGTTATGAGAGCGAAACAAAATTCATGCAAAAATAAGTATTTCATAGCTTAAAAATTCGTTATGTTACAATAATTTTCGCTAGGTTGTTTAAATTTCGCTAGCCTACGGTAAAATTTGACATAGCGAAATTTCTCTATGTTTGTTAAATTTCACATGCCTAATAATAAAAAATTTTCAAATTTTTTTTTTTTTTGAAAATCAAATAAAATAAATAATAATAAAATAAAATAAAATAATAATAATAATAATAATAATAATAATTTTATAAAATAACAACGATTTTTTTTTTTTTATATAAAATTTAAAAATAAAAATAAAATATTTTATTATTATTTTGGTTCAATAATATATAAAAAACAAACGTTTTTTTTAACATATAAAATATATATAAAATAAAAATAAAATAAAATGAAACACCGTGCACTGCTTTGTCCTTTGTTGCCCGACTGTTGCATGCCATTTCAATGCCACGAAAAATTTCGCTGGCTAGCTTAAAATTCTTGTTAGGCTAGCGAATTTTCGCTTAGCCAGTAAATTTACCTGGCTCCTAGCGAAATTTTCAATTTCGTTATCTCGCGAATTTCGCTAGGTTAAATAAATTGCTACTTGGAAGAAAAATTTCACCAGAAGTGAAATTTTCGCACTGCAGATCGCGAAATTTTCGCTTGCTCGCGGTACCTCGCCGCTCCGTATTGCCCCGATCTTCAATCCAAGCTTCAAAATTTACATTGCCTAAAATTTGCACACAAACCGCAAAAATTAACACAAGAAAAATAGAAAATTGCAGAAAACAAAAATTAATTTAAAAACATAAATTAACTAAAAATTAGATAAAATCTAAGAAGAAAAATTAACGAAATCAAAATAAAATACAATAAAATAAAATAAGACAAGAAAAATTAAAACAAAAGGTGGGGGAGACTGTGCTCCCCCCAAACCACTTCCTAGCCTTCCGAGGCCGCCTAACCCATGAGCTCGAAATGCCTGGTTCGGTGCCCAAATCGAACCCAAGACTCGAACCATCCACTATGCCATGCGGTCTGTGCAGCTGCCATCTTATTTGAGGTAGTGGCAAAATTCTGTACAATGGCCACTAATCTCTTGAATTTTTTTAGCATGGGCAGTGATGGGGTGGCTTTTGGGCGGTGCTTCATCAAGTTAGCTGCGGGTGCAAAGGAGGTAGAATATACACTTGGTCACGGGAAGGCCACCAGCCGGGCATTCTCGTCTCATAAAGGCAGTCTCACCTCGTAATTGGTCAAGGACATTCTTTGGGCACTTCCACCGCTTTTGTTTCCACCGCCTCCTCGCTTATAAAGGGAAGGATTTCTTCTTTCTTCTCCTTGAAAAAACAACACATTACGTATCCGAGGATTCAAACAATCCTTCGATAATTCAATAAAATCCTCTATAAGCTCCTCAGTGGTCAGTTGCTGACACCGCTCCTCCGCCATGGTGTCACTTTGGCACTCTTCTCCGTGGACACCGCGATTGATTAGGTCTTCAAGTGGAATTCGTGTGTTGTCCCATTTATGCTCATAGTCATTTTTCAACTCATCTATTTTCTTGTTCAAATTGTCTTCCACAGTGACAATTTTCTGATTCGAATGGGCATTAATCTCCTTATTCTCTTCCACAAAGTCATCCACTATCCGGGTAAGGTCCAAAATGGCTTGTTCAAATGGAGGGATTGACTGTGGTGGCTGAGGTGACTGAGGGGTCGAGGCATAAAATGGAGGTTCAGGAGGAGCATATTGTGGAGGTCTTGGTTCCCATGAGGAATTGGTGTGATTCCCCCAACTATGGTTGTATGCACTACCATATGGTGAACTCATCCATTGGTTTCTATAGTCCCTCATGGACCTATATTCACTTGGGTTCCTCTCCACAAGTTGCTGACTTTGCCATGACTGGTTTATGTAATCCCTCATGGACATATATGAACTAGGGTTACCCCCTGCCACATGCTGACCATACTGTCCCTGTTCCATTGGGTTCAAATTCAACCTTGATTGAGAAACTCTAATCCACTGGAACTGACCCTCTGCAGCAAGACAGGACAAGCACCAACAACAACTTCAGAGACCGTTTTTTTTTTTTTTTATGTGAAATGGAAAAGAAAGTAAAAATGACAATGAAATATAAAAGAAAATCACCAAAACTTGTGATGAGGATCAAGTGTTCCACACTGTCAAATGCAAATAAGCACCATCCCAACGGCGCCATTTGATCAAGCACAAGAGGGGCAAGGATCCTAATCAACAAAATTTATATCCTATATTCCTCCTATTGCCGTAGTCAAGCTACCGCAAAGATAAAGGGTTCAGGGTCTAACACCTGGGATGGGCTTTCGCACAAATGATTTAAGTGAAGTCAAAAAATGGTGAATTAAATTTGGATTTTAAGGTTTTGTGAAAACAAGGTGTGGGTTGGTTGCAAACTCAAAATAAATAAATAAAATGTAAAATAGAACTCCGAAGCATCACACGAGTTTAAGGTCCCAGTTAAACGAGAGGTCCTGTTATCCTTCTGGCCAGAGTATTGACATATAGTCATCTCTCGAACCCATCTTCATTTAACTTTAAACGAATAAAACCCTAATAATTTTCCTTTGATAGAAAGCATTTATTTAACATTTATGGTTCCTACAGCGGAAAATCTAACCCCTTAACCTACCTCAAGGCTCAGAATGACAACTAATGGATATTAGTGTATCTAAAGCTAAGAATACACTAAACCCTAAAAGCTTGCCAAGTATTGGCCAAAGAAAGTACATCAAAGAGCTTTAAACCTAGAGTTGGAAATTAGGGAACCAGAATGTCAAAACCTGCCGCGTGAAAAACAGGGAACCACCAAGAAATTTTCGATCCTACCTCAAAGAACCTTCCACTTCAAGGAGGAGTGGTTTAGCCGCTCATCCCGTCATTATCCTCGAGGTGTTTCAGACTCCAAGAAAGTGAGAGAAAGAAGAGAGAGAAGAGAGAAAACTGGAACAAAAGCTGCCGTATTGAAAGATTGAAAGTTAGGGTTACAAAGTGCCATAAGTCAGTTTATATAGCCAACAAAAATGTGTGTGAAATACCAAAATACCTAAAATACATGATTACAATAGGGACAAAATGGTAAAATACAAAACGAGGTCATGAACCAAAACATGTAAGGATTTCGCTATGTAGTGAATTCCCGCTAGCATAGCTTAAAATACAAGGCATATGAATTTAAAATTTCACTATGCACGCACTTCTCGCTTGCCAGCTTAAATTTCCGCAATTAGCAAAATTTGTGCATAACTTTAAAATTTTAATTTTCAAGTATGCATAGCAATCCTCTCGCCATGCCAGCGAAAAACCCGTGCAGCGAAATTCACTGCTCCCGCATCCCGTGCCACTGCTCCTACCGTATCCCGCAACCCGCCCAAAGATCCTTTCTTATTTCTTCTATTTTCCGCTCTTCTTTCTCCCGGTCTCTCGATTCATTATGTCAGCCTGACTCGAATTTCATGTTTGATCGACTCAACACGTTGGCATGATTAGCTCGCAAAACTACAAAATTGCCACAAAAATGCGATCGTAAGAGAATCAATGGGACCTTAATGTGTAAATTGGGTTAATTAGAATGATTAGTATACAAAAAGCACTCAAAACCTATAATAAATAGGGTTCAAAATAGCACTTTTTGGGTACTAATCACCCGCTACTTGTATTTTTTAGCTTCTTGAAAATCTGGATATTTTTCTTTCTCAATACTTCATACCCATTTCCTGAGACTGTAAATCTTTTGCTTCCCTTCTCAGGGTTACTGCAAAAGATTTACCATCTAATTGATGATCAAACAAGTAATCCAATGGTTCTCCCTTCCCTGATTAGATCTCGCCTAACACGAGGCCGGGAATTCCCTTTAGATTAAGGTGAAATCTCCGATTATTTATATTGATAAATGCTCCTCCAACATCAATTATGAGTGAAAAGGAATTTATCAAATGAACCCTGTAGCTAGTAGTTCATCAATGGTAGTCTAACATACCCACAAGTAAATGCTCCAAGCCTCAAGAATCTCCAACTCAGACACGCTAGAGGGCCTCTCCCCGAAATCGTATAAGAAACACTCCCTTGAACTGTATTCAAGATTATCATTGGGAACCTGGAGCAGGTTCAAGAACAACATCAATCAAATAAATCCCAATCCAAGTATTTCTAAATTACGCAAAAGACTCAGAATCTCAACGGTAAATCCAATCTAGCGAAGCTGCGTTCTAAATACTGCATTACAACCAACAATAGATCATTGATTAGATACATCCACTGTAATTGTAATATACTGAGAAAAATGAATTCCAGAAATTTGTCTAGAATCCATTAATTTTAGGCAGCATTTGTATTAAGAAAATCAGAAATTAAATCTAGCTTCAGCATTTCTACACGGTTCGTGGATTCAGATCCAGGAAAAAAAATATATAAAAGAAAATAAAAATCTACTCTAAAATATACAATGAGTCCTTCTCCTTTCCTTGTTCTGGGTATCGAAGACGAAAGCTACTTTACAATTCTCAAAAAGTCTATTTATAACTGTGAAAAGAAAATAGGCCTAATTCAAAAGCTCCAGGTAGATTTTACTAAAGAAAAGCCCGGGCCATCGTCTCCATGTCGCGACCAAACTGATGTCGCACTGATTTCTCTCATTTGCACTCAGTTCGGGGCTGCGACTTGATAACTTCAAATGACTTGCCCTGCAAATTTTGAGTAGTAGTCGCGACATCAATTATAGTCGCGACCTTGTTGGCTTAGTTATTTTCAAAAATTGATGTCACGACCATAGTTCCATGTCGCGACCTTGTTCCTCCTTCCTTTCTACTCGCATTCTCGCTGGGCCACAACCTCTCGCTTGGTTGCCACCGCTTTTGTTGTCACCACTTAGCTTCCGGAAGTTAGGACTTCTTTTCCTTTGTTGCATCAGACGTCGCGACTACATTTCAAGCTTCTACCGCCTTTAACTCTAGTTGTGATTTCCTTTTCTGCTGCGACCTGGATTTTTTATCGTCAAGATTTTTTAGGTCGCGACCTGAATGATTGCATTGGTCACGACTTTTATTGGTTTTCACTACATGTGTTCCGAATAGAAGTTGCGACCTTAATAATTGGTCGCGACCGCTTTTAATATTCATTGCATTTCTTCTGGTCGCAACTTCAGTTCTTAGTTGTAACCAGTTTCTTCATTCCACCCTCTATTTCAGGTCACGACCTCAAGATGATGTCGCGACCTCATGGTTACCTGCTTCTCGGGGTTGCATTTGGTCCCGCTTGCTCAAACGTAGTTGCATTCCGGATTTTCACTCGCCATTTCTTCGTGTCGCTGCGGCTCCTTTCAGTCCTAACCAAATAAGTGACGTGAACTTCACTCTTCTTACAGGGACTTCGTTTGGCTAAGCTTCATGTTGCAACCTCAAACCCCTATGTTGTGACTCTCAATCTAGTTTCATGTCGCAACATGAACAACACGTCGCGACCTAAAGTTGAGTTCTTCATTTAAGAACTAGTTGCAACTTCAAATTTTCTTGCAGAGACCTCATTTGTGGCTTCATCAACGGATCAACGTCGCGACTGATCAAGCGCCACGACTCCCGCTTGTTCTCAATTGGCGCCGCGACCTCGCAGGGTGTCACACCTAAGATTCTGCCTTGAATATTTCTGTCGTCTCAGCCACTATTTCTTAGTCACAACTTCTACATCGACGCCTTGGTACTGGGCCGTACTTCAATTTCCGGGCCACGACTAGTTTGATAAAGCCTTCATTTCTCTCTCAAGTCTAGTCTTGGTGGATTCGTGACTCGAAATAATCGAATCGACGTAGCTCTTGTTGCGACCCACCTTGGGTTGCTAATCTCCTCTTCTCGCTTTGAGACTCCGCTTCTTCTCGGTTTTGCTAGGACCTTGATTTTGGCTGCACTTCTTTCGCAAAATTGAATTTGAGTAAGATATCTATGTTTCTGCATATGAATCAACACTTATCTTGCAAAATACTTCAGAAAAATGGATTAAAAATCAAATGAGTTTTTGGACTCATCAATAGGGCACCTTCGCGAGGGCGTTAGTCCACCATACTACTCACATCGCCCCGAGCATGTCATGCATCGAGCTCGAGGATTGAAGAACAACCAGACCGTTGCTCAACCTAATCAAATAGGGCTATGAAAATCGAATATCGCCAGAGATACAAACTTAATGATATAGACTGGGGGTGACACGCGGATCGCCACAACCTCGCTATTGTGCCTCTACTATGTAGTCTGCCCCATGACATCCATCATTATGGTGGATCAGTAACCAAGTGTAGGAGGCCACATGGCATCCTTTAGTAGTATAAATTGATAAGCTTGTAACCAGAAAATAGAGATCATTATTTCCACAATCAGAGAGAAATAAAAAAAAATTCATTGGAAAGCTTGAGCATTTCCATTAGCATCGTTTATGGGAAGTTAATCTCCCTCGCCTCTCTCAATTGCATTAAGACGTTCCTTACTCGCTTCAGAGGCGACATGATAGGTGAAGTTGGACCTTCCAACCCTGTACCTTCGATGGAAAAATGGATGCTATCATTAGAACAAATGCTGAAAGAACAGTAGGAGTCCCATCAACAGTAGCTCACCTTTTTCTTGGTAGCCAACACAGCCTTAAGGGAAGAGAATGACGTCCTACGCACTACGACGACGACCCCCTACCATGACGATCATGATGGCCTTCAAAGCCCTAGTAGATCGACATCAACTAATGAGCCTCCCACCCGACCTTTTAACCGAAACATAATTGCCGATGAGAGGAATCGAGTTGACATGACTCCCTCTCCACATAGAAGCCAAGAACCTACTCTGCGAGTGCAAGATGACATGTCGGTCTCTCTGTTTGTCCTCGCCATCCTCTACCAAGATGCTCCTCCTCACCTCATGTTGCCGAGTTCAAGATGTATGATGAACTGGAGGACTTTTTTGACCACCTAATGCACGTCTGCCAAGTCATGACGCTCCAAGGCAGTAATGACGTCCTTTTTTGTAAGGTGTTCCCATCCAGTCTTGTCGGACCAACCTTGTCTTGGTTTCATCACCTCCCACCTAACACGATAACATCCTTTAGTGTTTTATATGAGAAATTTGTTATCCTGTACATGTGTTCAATCAGGAGGAAGCAGAGCGTCACCAACCTATTCCACATAAGGATGAGACGATCTGAATCGATCAAAGACTTTATGAAGTGTCTTGAGGCAGCAAACCTGCAGCTTGAAGCAGTGAGCACAAATACGATACTATAGGCAGTGAAACAAGCCATCCGCCCCAACATTTAATTCTTTAATTCACTCTCACTGTACGATAACAATGAACGAACTATTTCAAAGGGGGAACCAATATGCCATGCAAGAAGATGAAACGATTGCTGCAACCAAGCGAACCATAGCTTCCATAACCAGTTCAGGGCACGATAGCAGTGGAAGAGGGAAAAGAAGCTATGATGGGCGAGACATGAGAGATAAGCACGAATCACGTGATTTACGACGAACTAATTGTCAAGAAAGGGTTGGTGGGGCAAGGACCCATGACAAAAATGACTTTGGGAAGAGCAGAAGCAGGGAACACACCTGGTTTATGTTGACCCAATCTCAGCTCCTTCCACTCATACAAACTTTAAAGGGGTTCGCATGGTCAACCCCCAAAGGGGAGACCTTGACTAAAAAGACAAATCCAGATTCTACGACTACCGTAAAGAACACAAGCACCTAATCGATCAATGCTACCAATTGAAAAGGTTACTAGAACTCATGGCCCCAAGGGGGCTCCTTCAACAATACCTAGGAGAGCTGAGTCGTGTCGACAAGTAGTCGGGTTCCCGATCTTCCATGCTAACAAATTCCATGCCCATTATTGATATAATCCTTGTCGGACTGATGGCTCCTAGTGCTTAAGGCTAACCATCATTAGGTACTTCAGTAGTCGAGTTCAGTATAGCTTCACCCCGAGTAGCGTGCGCCCCATAAACGATACCATCACATTCTCCAAGTCCCCCTTACGGTAGTTGTCTACACCCTATGATGATGCACTAGTCCTAACCTTAGAATTCTGATGTTACCTGATGTTGCGTATCTTAGTCGATCACGGTAGCGCAACCAACCTTTTTTACCTCCCTGAATTGCTCTAACTAGGGTACGAACTTGATAACCTGCGCAATCCAAGGAGAATCTAAGTGGGTTTCAAAGGAACACAATCCACCTCACTCAAGGAGGTCGTATTACCCGTAGCAGCGGGGCTTATCACCGCTCTTGTCCCCTTTATAGTGATTGATGAACCTTCATCCTTCAATACCATATTAGGTTGCACTTGGATTCATGCCATGAAAGTCCTGCCTTTGTCTTATCACTAAATGTTGAGTTTCTTGACCTCGTTAGGCCAAATCGACATTCGAGGATATCAAAGTCGTAAAGGCCTACTACGCGATTGAATCACCATAGAAAGACCAACCATCCAAATAGAAATGACAGGTTGAGGCCCTCCTAAACAAGCAAGACGACTCTAGAATGGCAGAGCCTCTAAAAGCTCACCCCCTATTCTAGCTTGGCCGACCTGTGCATATTAGTTTAGGAGCCTCCCTTTCCCAGGAAGAAGTTGAACACCTTCTTATCACCCTTGTAGAAGCATTCCAATGTGTTCGTTTGGTCGCATAATGATATTCTCGACATTTCCCCAAATATGACACAACACCAACTTAATCTACAAGTAGGGCGAAAGCCGATATGACAGAAGTTAAGTCATTTCCACCGCCAACACTGGGAAATAATTAAAGATGAACCCGATAGGCTCCTAGCGGAAGGGTTCATCCGAGAAATTCAATACCCCGAATGATTGGCTAACGTCCTAGTTGTCCCCAATAAGAATGGAAAGTGGCGAGTTTGCGTTGACTACTTCGACCTCAATGACGCTTGTCCAAAAGATAAATTCCCCCTTCCTCGGATCGATCAGATAGTGGATGCCATCGTAGGGCATGATCAGTTTTCCTTTCTAGACACTTAATCGAGTTACAATCAAATCCTCATGTGTCCCTCCTGATTAAGCGAATACAACCTTCATAATGCTGACATGTATGTATTGCTACAACTTAATGTCATTCAACTTGAAGAATGCGGGGGCAACTTATCAGTGCATGATGTTCGGTATGTTCGGACCTTTACTGGGGAAGACGATAGAAGTATATATAGATGATGTGCTAAAAATAAAAGATCCGTAGTAACCATCTAGCTTACTTGCGAGAAGCTTTTCAATTGATGAGGTTGCACCATCTACGATTGAACCCCAACAAATGGGCCTTCTGGTCAAACTGAAGTTCCTCTGCTTTCTCAGGAGGTAAACACGGATTCGAAACGGGTGCTCGAAAGGTGCCTGGGTCATTTAAAAATGCAACCCCCAAAAACCAAGAGGCAAATACAAGCCTTAACATGAAAACTAGCAGTGTTAAGTAGGTTAATTTCAAGGTATTCATATCGTCTCAGACCTTTCTTAAAGGCTTTGAAAGGCGCCTCATCGGGGGACTAGGATTCAGAGTGTGACAAAGCCTTTTAAGCCATCAAGGAGTACCTTGCCTCCCCTATAGTCTTGGCCCGACCCGTTGAAGGGGAGGAACTCTACCTTTATCTCGCAGCTTCAACGGCGATGAGTGCTACCTTGGTAAAAACAAACAATGAAGGAAAACAGAGACCGGTATATCTTGTGAGTAAGATGTTGACATATGCTGAAACTTGCTACACAAATTTCGAGTGAATAGCCTTGGCATTAAGAGTGGCAATCAAAAAGCTATGTCCCTACTTTCAAGTCAATATGATAGTCATTTTATCTAGCTACTCGATTAGGGCCATACTTCATAAGCCTGATGTATTAAGAAGACTTTTGAAGTGGGCCATCGAGTTGAGTGAGTTCGATATTGTATATCATTCGAGGTCTGCCATTAAGGGTCAGGTGCACGTCGACTTCATTGTCGAATTATCATATGTGTCCAAAGATAGCATCCTTAAACTGCTTTGGATACTAGAAACTAATGGTTCCTCCAAAGCGGTCGGAGGCCGGGCAGGTATAGTGTTACAATCTCTGGAGGGCTTACTGATTTCCCAGGCAATTAAGTTCTCATTTCCAATTTCAAATAACAAAGTCGAATACAAGCTTGTCTTACTTAGCCTTCAAGTTGCCAAAGCACTCTCTATCACAAGCTTAGAGCTGATGAGTCTAAAACTCATCTATTTTTAAGCTCATTTTTCATGTATATTTAAGGCTTAAAAGTTCAATTTAATGTGAAATTATGGAGTCTTCACCCAGATTTATGTTTTGTAGGAATTTGAAGAAAAGAAGCAAAAAGCACTAAAAAACAAAGAATGTGCAAAGAAAGAAGCAAATGTCGTGACATCGTGTGAGAGTGTCATGATTGATTGCAATGTCGTGGACATCACTCTCTCGACATCGGCTGAAGTAGGTGGAATAGAAAAATTGCAATGTCGCTACATTGGCCACAGCATGGACATAGGGACTCCGAACATCAAAAGATCAATGTCGCGACATCAGAACTTAGAGTCGCGACATCAGTAAAGGCAGTCAAGTTGAAACATTGGTTGAGCAATGTCACAACATCAAGACAAAGCCTCAACACTGAAGACATCAGCTGAAGAATGTCGTGATAGTAAATCGATGTTGCGACATCAACATCAGTAACTCTGGGCAAGAAGATCACGACATCATAGCAAGGCTAGAAGAGCGAAGGCACCATAAGCAATGTTGTACCATCAGTATCGACATTGCACAAAGAGGCAACAACTCGAGTCGCTTATACTACCGCGATGTCGCGACATTAGCCAATGGCATATCGCACGGATAACCGTAACTCAAAATCTTCACACCGTAATTCGAACACCAAGTTCGAACCACGACACTACAGCTGTGATGTCGCGACATCAATAGGCGACTAGGGCAAATTTTTAGGCTTTTCAAAGTCCCTGATTTTCACCTCGTTTTCAAGGCCCAATGTTTGGAACCTAAAAATAAAAGCTTCTAGGGAAGAATGCAAAGGCTTTTCAGCCGTATTCATCCAGTTTGGTGCTTTTTGGAGGAGCTGAAGTCTTGTTGTGTATATTTTCTTTTTAGTTTTTTTTTAGATTTATTTTTCTTTCTTTTAGGATTAGAGTGGTGGATTTGGGCTGAGAATTCGAGCTAGATTGTTTGTAAATCAAGCTTCATTTATGTCTGAACTTTAGTGAAATCTAGAAATTTTCTAGAATTCGTTTTTATTCAGTTTTGATTACAATTTCAATGAATTTGTTTGATTAACTAGTCATTGTCATTTTTAATCCAGTAATGGAAGGCTAAGCTCCCTCTAGGAGGAATTTGGTGTTTTAATTATTGTTTGTAGTATTTTAATAGTGTTACGGGATTGAAAACTGGATTTATTTAATTGGTATTGTTCTTGCATTGTGTTGTTCTAAATATCAGTGTCTTGTACCTAGAAAGAGTTGTATCTATGCTCTTATTTCCAGGATCCCCCTGAGTAACACAGGATGGAAGACCTGAGAGTAAAGAGAAGTGACTTGGGTACATTGGATTGATATTCATTGAACTAATGTACTTTGAAGATCACTCTAAGAAATCATTGGTGAAGTTCTAACCTCTGACTTCAAGGTTCCCTTATGTGTGACAATAGAAGTGTGTTCTCGAGGCATAAGAATCATTTGTTGATATATCAGTTTAATGTTTAGAGGTCTCATCTCAATTTGGTAGAATAATCTTGATCTCGTGTTAGCATAGATTCTAATCAAGGAGAGAGAACATTCCAATGAATTGTAGACCGAGGTACCAATTGTTTTAGAGAAAGCTTGTGTTATCCTGTTTATGGGGGTAAGCAGTTTCTAGTTCTAAGAGATGGTTGTGAAGTACTGGGTTAGGAAAAACAGTCAAATCTTAAAAAGGATCAAGTTTTACAAGTAGTTATTGTAGCGACAGAGTTTGGGGTTAGGCCAAGCTTAGGAGCGACAACTATTTAGACTCTTTAACCTAGTTTAGGAATATGGGAAGCTAAAGAGTGAAATGTGTAGTGTCAGGAGGCATTCCAAGGCTACACTACCACGCTCTTGGACAATTCCCGAATTCATGTCCATAATTGTATTTTCTTTGGGAACTTGCAAACTGATAGTCATAACACCGATTTCATTCCCTGTGTTATTTCAATCCAGTGAACTCTCTAATCCATGTATTTTAGAATTTATTTCATTCAATTTATTTTAGAAACTTAAATGGAGGTTCAAATAGTGATGATCTTGAGTAGTAGGGGTAGTTGATCTTTAGATTTTCTAATCAATCCCTACGGGAATGATATCTGGACTTATAATCCGCTTTATTACTTGTATGACCTGTGTAATTGTAGTGATTTAGACCAAAAACAAATTTTAATTGCATCATTCTAAACAATAGTAGAAAATAGTTTTTACATACATAATCAATGCTTTTGGTGTCGCGGTCGTGGACTCCAACAAGTCTTTGCAGGCCGTGTCGAATTTGGTTTCATTATTTATTCTAAACAAAAATGGTCTCAACAAGTTACACTGGTTTATAGATTGAAGTAAAGTTTTTGGTGCCGTTGCTTGGGGATTGAAGTAAAGTTTAAAGATCAATATTCTTGCCAAAAAGAAAGTTGCTAGTTTGGACTTTTAAAAAAAAAAAAAAAAAATTTCATAAAAATTTTCAATATATATATAGTTTTAACCATAGTAGTCGATTCAACTACTTATCTTTTATTGAACTATATCATAATAAATTTAAGTTGTCTACTGATCTCACTTTGATTTCAGTGTGTTATCATTTCAGGCATTCTTTTATGCATAGAAGGCCAGAAGCAAAACTGTTGCCAATGAACATTGAGTTAGAAAGAACACTGAAAAATCTAAAGAAAGTGAGAGAATAGCAGGCAAAAAAACAATGGGCCATGGCGTAACAAGAAAAGACTAATCGAATGAGCTAGTCAATGAAGAGAAAGACCCTCGCAGGCGCATAACAATGGAGGACTTCTAGAGACCGATCATAAGAGATGAGTACTCTGTAGTCAGGCAACCTACAATAGAGGCAAACAACTTTGAACTGAAGCCTGCACTCATCACCATGGTTCAACAACATTAGTTTACTGGACACGCAAGTGAGGATCCAAATGAGCACCTAGGGAGGCTCCTTGAATGCGCATTAATCGTAAAATTGAATGAGTCGACTCATATGTTGCTTTCGCGCTTGTCTCATTTTCACTAAGGGATACAACAGCAAGTTGGTTTGAGTTCATGCCATATGGATCAGTCAACACATGGGAGGGACTGATAGAGGCATATCTGAGCAGATTCTTCCCTCCTGCTCTCACTTTAGAGATGAGGGAAGAAATCATTACCTTCAAGCAGAAAGAAGATGAGTCTTTATTCAATGCTTAGCTACTAAGAAGATGCCCAATGAATGACATAGAGCAAATGACACAGATGGATATCTTTTATCACTTTATGAACTACACTTCAAAAGGTATTATTGATGCAGCCTGCTGTGGTGCATTCAAGAGGAAGAGTGCTGAAGAGGCCAATCAGCTTATAGAAGATTTGGTTAAGAGCAACTATAGAGCTCCATTTGAAGCTTCAGGGAGTAACATCAGACTGAGAGAAGGTGTGATTGAGCTCAATAAGATGACTGAAATAGAAGCAAAGCTAGATGCATTGACGAGCAGATTGGGTAATCAGTACAGAAGAGTTCATTCAGCCCATGAAGTAGGGGTTATAGTAGATGCTAAGAAGAAAAATGAAGAGGGACTTGCTCATGAAGGTCCCTATAATATGGAGAAAGTTCAATATATTCAGGGAAATAAGGGCTATAACTTTAAACCCAACAACAACCTCCCAACCCATCACACACTAGCTCTTAGAAATGATGAGAATCTGTCTTATGGAGGAGGAGTGCAGCAAGATCAAAGACTAGTGCAAAACCATCAACAGAAATATGCTCCACAAGGTTTCCAAGGACAACAACATCAGGGCAGTCATAGAGCAGAGAATCAAGGCCAGAGGAGGTCCTAGTCTTTTGAGGATCTGATACTAAGCTTCATGAGAGAAAACAAAAGATTGTTGAACATAAATAAGCAAAAGTTTGCTGAGCTAGTGATGAGTGTAAAACTCATCTATGTTTTGAGTTCATTTCACATGCTATTTTGATTATTTTATATCCATAGTCATGTAAAACTCATAAAATTTCCTCTAAATTTGGTTTTGCAGGATTTTTTTATGGAAAGCAAGTGATTTAGTAAGAAAATATGCAAAATGTTTCCAAAAAGAGGGTTAATCGGATGTCTCACAGTGCGTCATTGAGAAGATCAATTTTTATGTATCATCTGGAGCATCAAATGGTTCAAATCTACACATGGTTACATTCTACATTCAAAGAGCTTTCCAACGACACCTTACACGCCCAAATCCAAGTTAAAACGAAGAAGTTATGACCTTGACAAGTTGGACAAAGAAAATTGTGCCTTCATGATAAAAACCAAGTCGCACATAGAAACTAGCGTTGCAACAAAAGTTTTTGTTGTACAGAGAAACTCGTCGCACAGAAAACTCTGTTAGATTCAAGTTTTCTATTGCAACATAGAAAACTATGTCGCAACATAGAAAATCCAGGTTGCGCACAAAGTTTTCATTGCAATAGAGAAACTTTCACGTGATTGTAGAAAACTCACACGCACTCAAGTTTTCTCGTTGTAACATGTACTATGTCGCGACAGAAAACTCGCTGCGACCAAGTTTTCTAGTGCAACATAAAAAACTATGTCGCGACAGAAAAAACTGTGTTACGATAGAGACGCTGGAAAAATCCAAAAAAGGCTGAAAACTGTTGTTTTGGATTGTTTTTCAAGCCCATTTCACCCTAAGACTATAAATACTTGTTTTTTAGGTTTTTAGGGCAACGAGGAGGTGGGAGAACACCTCTCATGGGTTTTTCTCTCTATACTGCCCATTTTTTTAGTTTTTCATGTAGATTTTTATTTTTAGTAGATCTTAGAGTAGTTTTAGAGTAGATTTTTATTTCTATTGAAGAGATTTTGGTACTATATAACAGAGATTCATATTTCATTACTGTTCAAACAAAGATTGAAGCTAAAATCTGGATTTTCTCTCTCACTCCTTGTCTCTTAATTTCTTTCTTCATTTTCTTACTTTTTGTTTGATTGGTGATGATTGGAATCCAGTAATGGAACATTAAACACCCTCTAAGGGTGGGGATTAATTGTTGAACATTAAGATTTGCAGATTCTCAATTATTTTGTGGGTTTGAATACTAAATTTATATAATTGGTACTATTCATATGATTAGTTGTTCGGAATATTAGTAACTTATACCTAGAAAAGAGTTGTATCTTTGCTCTGATTTTCAAGACGCCCTCTGAGTGACACAAAGATGGAGATTCTTTAGAGTAAAGAGCAGTAACTTGGGAGTATGTTAGACTAATATTATGGAACTAATGAACTTTATAAGATTACTTTGATAGATCACTTATTTACTCATGGTGTGAGGATTAATTAGATGATGTATCAATTTAATGTTTTGAGGTCTCACCTCAAATTGATAGAATGATCTAATCAAGGAGATAGAAAATTTTATTAGATTTAAAGGACAAGATACTAATACTAGATCGAGAAGGCTTACAATCCCGGTTTATGGGGGGCAAGAATTCTTCATCTGCAGAAAATGGTTGTGAAGTATTAGAAAAGAAAAACAATCAAATCTTAAAGAGGGTCAGATTTTACAAGTAACTAATTAGACTCATGTCTCTGAAAGGAACATGAATTTCTAATTAGTGAAATGTATGGTGTATGTAGAAATCCAAGCTATACTACATTGCTCTTGGACAAATCCAACATTCAACTCACAAATGTTGTGCTTTCAAGGAAATGCAAACTGTTTTGTAAATAATTATCCCTATCCCTAGTGCCTTTCTTCATACCTTTTAGAATTAAGTAGGTTTTTATTTGGTAGATTTTAGGATTAGTTTTAAATCAGTTTTTATTTCAATTAAATTGATTTTATTCACATCCTATTTAATTAAGCCTAAATAGTGAAGAGGCCTTATGTCGAGTTGATCAAATTCCAATTGAAAACCTCAATCCTCGTCAGATGCGATATCTGGACTTTTAGAGTCGAACTTTGTGCTGTATGACAGATGTAACTGCGGAAAGGGTTAGTGTTAGTAATACTTTTTTCGTTTAGTTTTGAGTACACTTACTTTTGTTTCTAATCAGTTTTTAAGTATTTACCACATTCACTCCCTTGGCCTTATTTTTATATATACATCATTTGGTCTAAACAAGTTTTTGGCGTCGTTGCCGGGAATTAGATAATAGTCCTTTAGTCATAGCGACATTAAGTTGTCTAGACGAAAATTTGGTTAACAAGTTTTTGGCGCCGTTGTCGAGGATTGGCGTGGTTCACTTTCTCTCATTGGAAGTTGACATTTTGAAGAACGGGTGATTTGCTAATTTAGGCAATTTTTATTTTTGTTTTTAGTTTTGGTTATGATTTATTTCTTAGTTAATTTTTTTATTAGTATTTTATATTTTATTTTCTTTTGTTTTTCTTCTTATTTGTTGGTACTTATGGAGGAACATTCAATAGAAGATAGTTTTGCCTTCATAGAAGCCAAGCTTGACTCACTTCTTCATAAATTGGGCCAAATAATTCACAATGACTCACTCATGGAACAAGGAGTATTGCCTTATCAAGGGAGTTCAAACCCCACATTTCAGGAGGAAGAGAGGCATCTCTGGTAGAGCAGATTTTTATCTACATGGAGGGAACGAGGAGATGATTAATCTTCATGAGGCGAGGAATTTCCAGATTTAGATGCCTTCCCGAGTCAACAGTGCTAGATTGAAGCGTGGGACTCGAATGGGGCTGGCAGTCGAGCATTCAAGGAAAAATTCTCTAGTACCTCTCCTAGTAACACTTTGCCAAATCCCAATGAATGCATTGATACTCCTTTGAGCAGTGTGCAGAAATTTCCTATCCTAAAATTTGTGGAAGAAGGTGAAAATGAGCTAAAAAATTGAGAAACAGGCACTCCTAAACAACTTAGAGAATGAAAAGTCATTAGTGGATAAATTGAAATTTGAAGAAAGTCAAGTGATGGCTATTGAAAACATCTTGGTGAGAAGATGACACATTTACCTTCCCCATGGATTTTGTGGCTTGGGGCATTGAAGGGGATCTAAAAAATTTGAAGATATTAAAAAGACCACTTCTTTCCTCAAGCTAAGCATGGATTGACATCAACAAGGGGGAACTCACCTTGCTTGTGGGTGAGGAGAAAGCAAAGTTAATCTTCGCAACCATTCTGCTGACGGACGAAGAGCGATGTGTAGAAAATTACGCGACTTGCTTCCATCAAGGGCACTTGTTTGAAACGATCCCCCACCAAGCATAAATGTGTTTATCTGCATCCTAAAGGAGACTATTTTGAAGAAATTATATGGCTGAACCACCTGACCATGGTGAAAGGATCCCGACACGGATTAACCTCGTGAACCAGGACCTCAGCACTCGATGGATATAGAAACTTTTCTCAAAACCTTAAAATAAAATTCATGGAGCGAACCCCTTTACAATCCTTTACATATCTTTAGAAAATAATGCGAGCGAAATTGGTTTTAATTTTTTTCTTTTTTTCAAACACTTAGATTTTTCGAAAAATCGGCGATTTCCTACGTTTTTCGGACTTTCCCAAATTTACAAATACACATAAGCATTTAAAAACACTTAATCTTCAAATTTTTCAAGCTTAGTTTTAGGACTCCTGCGTCATGACTCAATCGACACAATATATATACCATATACATTTATTCCTTTCAATCATCAAAACATTCAAAACTTCTTCAATTCCATGCACAGTTTTATAAAAAGATTGGGCTTGAGCTGAACTTAAGCCGTCCACTTAAGTAGTTCCTTTTCAAAATATATCCATATATGCATATATACATGACAAACTATTTGACATATAAAATATGCAAACTATTTATACAATGCAGTTCACATCGTCGTCTCCTCGTGAAACAAACTCAGCATGCGGGGAGGGTACTCGTACTTTTTGTCTTGGAGTCTGAAAATGTTTTGAAACATATGGAAAGAATGAGCTAAAAGAGCCCAGTGAGTGTACATTTTCATTAAGATAACATTTCGGTATATATCAAATAATACATACTTATACAATTAAAATCAATTTATGCTTAAACATTTATACATAAACTTTCTTTCTTTACGATAATAAATACTTATACATTAAATCCATTTATGCCTTAAACATTTATGCCTCAGACTTTCTTTCTTTCTTTCTTTCTTTCTTCTGATGGAACCCGGGGAATAAACACGCGAAGCAGTTTTAGAATGCGGCGGTGAGGGCAGTCACATTCGATCCTAACCACTATTTCTTGAGAAGCTCACGCTTTGCATAGGGTTCAGTCATAGCACCTTATCACGTGTAAGGATATTACTCTAGACACCTAATTCCCTCCCTCGATTAGTAACTTTATGCTTTACCCTCTAAATCCTTACACGCTTAAGGTACCTCGGCCGATATCAGTCATAACAGTCATATGGGGTTAGGGTAACCATCAGTAAAACATTTATCAAAATACATTTATAAATCCATGTAAATCCTTTACTTTATCATGAAAACTCATATATATATATATATATATAGTAAATATACCTTATGCATTCTTTACATATTTTTTAAACTTTCATAATACCTTAACCTTATGCATACATATATAATTTAGTATAAATATATATTGATGCAAGATAAACATTACCATATGCCTTAACATTTTTATAAACATTTCCATTGACTTTCAATTTAACATTACAAACCATTCACTTTTTAAAGCTTCGATTTTCAAAATATCATTTTCACTCCACAGTTCAACTGCTCGATCAGCTTACGCTTCGTCAATTCAGTTTCGTCAGATAGTCCTTTTCACCTTTTCAAGACAACCACAACTATACATTAATCATAACTTCCATTTTAATCCACCATACACATTCATTTAAAGCCAAATGAACAAATTACCCTTAAGCACAAAAAAACCCATTCATTTTGGCCAACCTTTTTCCAACAATACTCTATAGACTTTTTGACCCCAAAAATTATTCAAACGGTCTTCAAAATTTATGAAACTCTCCAGATCAGTCCTTTATATATCCAATGACATCTCTTTAAATTTTCAATTTAAAATTCCTTCTCTAAAGCCCTCGACCACATAACCTGATTATTTGTGTTTACATCTAGATAAGCGAACGAGAATGCGCACATAGCTCCACTTTGACAAATTTTATGGGCACTTTGGGATTACAATTTACTTAAACTTCCTTCAGATAAATTTTTCCTTAGAAGTTTATTTTAACTAGAAACTTGAATCACTCAAATCGGATCAGAAATGAAGCGAGTTATGGTGAATACAAAATTGGTCGAAAGCAGAAAACGGGGCATTTCTGTGCAGAGGTACTGCCGGAAAATGACGAGAATGTGTTTCTCTTCCACTTTTTTCCTCTAAACACTCAATCTGTGCCTTATACCCATTTCAACACTATCACACACAATTCCCTATCAAATCCTAACAATTCCCTCACTTTATTTTTCAAAACCTAACCTAATCCATTTCCTTCTCAAAATTGATATCAAAAATCAGCCCATTAAACCTTAAATACCACCAATTAACATCCATACCAGAAAATTCAAGACGTAGACATGAAAAACATCAAACCCTAACTTTCCCGCGTTCAAAACTACTTTATTCTTGGTTTATTTGGAACTATATAAGCTAGCACCACTTGTAGAGCCTTGGAAAGCTTGAAGGAGGAAGAAAAAAATCACATCTCCCTTGCTCCACCATTTCTTCCCCTTTCTCTCTTCTTTCCTCTCTTTTCTCTCATTTTCTCCCTTTTCCTTTCTCTCATACGTGAACCACTAGCTTGAAGGCCAAAGAATGAATGTTTGGCTTTTGTTTTCCTTTATTATTTTAACATTTCCTTTAATTTGCAAATAACCCTCATGCTTTTCAATTTTGCAATTGTAACTTATGAAATTTGTATTGTGGCCCATCTCTATGATTATGATTCCATATCCTTTTGCTTAATGACTATTACCCACATGCTCATACCATAAATTATCATTCCTATCATTTCCTATTTTAGTCTCAATACTCTTTTATGTGACATTTAGTGCTCTTATACTGCCTACCGGTATCATGTCTTTATTACACTCTCGGGATGGGGTGTTACAATAATTAAAGGGGATTATGAGTTTCTTTCCCCTCTTCAAAGTCTGGAAGAAATCATCCTTGAGTTGAATGGTTGTGAAAAGAAAGTCTTTGTCAGATGGATGGTTGGTCGAATGGAAGCCAGTACTTTTCCAGTAGTCTAATTTGGACTCACAAGCCGGGCTTGACTTCTTGGGGAGGCAACTGAGCTAAGTAATAAAGTTCTATCCACTCATTTCTCTTTTCCTTTGTCTATTTTTAATTACTTTATTTGTTGTTGTTTTTTTCTTCTTTGGGATAAAGACACTTGAGTGTTTTAACTTTGTTTGTTAGTGTTTTCAGAATAAAGTAAGTTTGAAGCTCAACATGTTGTCATGACTAGTTTGCAAGAGCAAAAGACTATATCAAGGGGCAACATACTAATGTGAAAGTCTGTAAATCTTCAAGGTTTCTATTCAAAGTGGCTAAGACTAGAAAGGGGAGTTTAGTTTTCCCAACTCTCTCTATTACCCTTTTACTTTAATGTTTCATTTTTCTCATTGCTAGACATTTAAGACAATGTTCATCTCAAAGTTTGGGGGTGTTTATTTTAGTTTATTAAGTCACACCCCACATGTTGCACATGATAACTTTGAGGATGAAGTTTTCTGGTGCTTTTATGGATAATGACTTTGTTAGATGCTTTTCAACTTACATCTTAGTTTAGGTTTATTGAGATAATTGAGTTTTCCTTGGAGTTATTGTGATGTCAATGAAGATCATAATTGAACCCTTGAGAATGGATAATATTCAAGATAATAGGACTTAATGCCTAATGAGTCATCTCACTAATAGGCTATTTAGTCATTGGTTTCTCAAAATCCATACACTTGGTCACTAAGTACCCTTGAAAAGCGGTTTTTGCTTGGGTTAGAGAAGGTTTATGAGAATCCATCTAATTTTGATCTCCATAGGTTCTAGAACTTGTTCTATAATCTCTTGAGGCGAAATCCTAGGCAACACAATAATTGAGAAATGATATAGGCCATCCTTGGAAAGATTGTGCCTTTCAAGCTAGCCCTACTAATATGCATATGCATATTCCTCTGATACCAAAATGTTGAACTTAAGAGCAAAATTCTATTTATTAGAACAAATTTGAAACCAATAACCTTCCACATACATCACTATCCCTCGATGAGAACCGAACTCACCCATAACATGATTTGAACATAATTAGAAATGTGGTGAGGAGCAAGTTTGGGGAAGTTATTTTTTCATAGGAAAAATAACTCCAAATTGGTTGAAATGAGTTAAGTTGAAAATCAAGAGAGGTTGGTAAAAAGGAAGGAGAAAAAAAAAATCAAGTGTAAAAGAAGCAAAAATACAATAAAAAGTCAAGGAGGTGTGAGTCTTGCCTCGTAGCCTTCCTTCCACAAGCAGTAAATCTAAGGGTGTCGACACCTAGTACCCTAAGGCTTGGTGGTCTAGGAGCTACTGATTTAAAGCTCTCTAAGGGTTGGTAGAAAGCTTAAGGAGGTTTTGACATTGCACCACTCTAATAACCTTGTCTTGGAAAAAAAGGCTTTTTGGTGTTTGTTGAAAGAATGCGACATTTGTCTGCGAGAAAAGTGATATGAGGAGTATGGAAGGATGCACCTAAATGGATTTGGGTTGCTTGAGGAAGTGTCAGGTTGATGGTAAGAATAAGGATGGGTAGGAGGCGTAAATGCAGAAAAGCATGTATGTTTGGGTAAGTTTTAGCCTAAAATGACAACTCAACTACCCCTTACCCAAGCCTTACATTACAAGCTTATAAAGACCTACTTGATCTTGAGTGTTGTGTGTGCCTACATTAGTGGAGAGTGATAAGAACAACAAGCCTATGGAACCTAAATAAATAATCTTAGAAGATCCGTGTACTTATCTCAACTCTCATAAACTCTTCTAGATTGCAATTGTTTGGATAGGGGAAGACCACACACACACACACTAGTGAGAACCATGATCTAAATTTGTCTATTATGAGATTAATTCACTATTAAAATGAATAAATTATCTTGATCATATTCTCTATACTCCCTATATGGGTAATTCTTGAGACACATATCACATACCCCTTGGAAAGCTTGATTACTTTCAGGTTTGGTTAAATAAAAGGGTGAAGCCAGACTCTTACTCTTCCATTGTAAGACAAGTAACTTCTTTCTTTCTTTGCTTGAGGACCGAAGCAAAACTTTAAGTTTGGGGGTATTTGTTAGTGTAAAACTCATCATGTTTAAGTTCGTTTCTTATCTTATTTTGGTATTATTTTATATGTATTCATGTAAAACTCATAACATTTCCTCCAAATTTGGTTTTTCAGGATTTTTGATGGAAAGCAAGTGATTTAGTAAGAAAATATGCAAAATGTTTTGAGTATTTGAGGGTATTTGATGAGTGTAAACTCATCTATGTTTTAAGTTCATTTCACATGCTATTTTGAGTATTTTATATCCATATTCATGTAAAACTCATAAAATTTCCTCTAAATTTGGTGTTGTGGGATTTTTGATGGAAAACAAGTGATTTAGTAAGAAAAGATACAAAATGTTTCCAAAAAGAGAGTTAATCGGATGTCTCACAGTGAGTCATTGAGAAGATCAATTTTTCTGTATCATCTAGAGCATCAAATGGTTCAAATCTACACATGGTTACATTCTACATTCAAAGAGTTTTCCAACGACACCTCACACGCCCAAATCCGAGTTAAAACGAAAAAGTTATGATCCCGACAAGTTGGGCCAAAAAGCATCCGCAGCAAAAGCTATGTCGCGACATAGAAACTATGTTGCAACAAAGTTTTACATTGCAACAAGTTTTACATTTACCTTGAGAGAAACTACGTCGCAAGCGGAAAACTTAATCGCGACTAAGTTTTACTGTTGCAACATAAAACTATCGCCCTTACGACATAGATAACTATGTTAATGAAGTTTTCTATTGCAGCAAAGTTTTTACATTTGCAACGGAGAGACTCTGTCGCGGCGAGGAAAACTTTATTTGCGACCAAATGCATTGCAACATAGAAAACTATGTTGCAACAAAAGTTACCTACTATTTAAGCAGGCTTCGATCGCAACGAGAAAACTACATCGCGACCCAGTTTTTACTGTTGCAACATAAGCATATATCTTCGCGACAAAAAAAAAGCGTATTTAAGCAGAGATGTTGAAAAAATCCAAAAGTGCTTATTTGTTTTAGGCGTTTTCAAGCCCATTTCACCCTATGACTATAAATACTCGTTTTTTTAGGTTTTTAGGGCAACGAGGAGTGGGAGAACACCTCTCATGGGTTTTTCTCTCTCTAAACTGCCTATTTTTTTAGTTTTTCCTATAGATTTTGATTTTTAGTAGATCTTAGAGTAGTTTTAGAGCAGATTTTTATTTCTATTGAAGAGATTTCGGTGCTATATAACAGAGATTCAAATTTCATTACTGTTCAGACAAATATTGAAGCTAAAATCTGGATTTTTTCTCTCACTCCTTGTCTCTTGATTTATTTCTTCATTTTCTTACTTTTTGTTTGATTGGTGATGATTGAAATCCAATAATGAAACATTAAACACCCTCTAGGGGTGGGGATTAATTGTTGAACATTCAGATTTTCAGATTCTCAGTTATTTTGTGGGTTTGAATATTGAATTTATATAATTAGTATTGTTCATATAATTAGTTGTTCAGAATATTAGTAACTTATACCCAGAAAAGAGCTGTATCTTTGCTCTGATTTTTAGGAGGCCCTCTGAGTGACACAGAGATGGAGATTCCTGAAAGTAAAACAGTAACTTGGGGGTATGTTAGACTAATATTATGGAACTAATGAACTCGATAAGATTACTTTGATAGATCACTAATTTACTCATGGTGTGAGGATTAATTAGATGATGTATCAATTTATTGTTTAGAGGTCTCACATCAAATTGATAGAATGATCTTGATCCCGTGTTAGCAATGATCTAATCAAGGAAATAGAAAATTTATTAAATTTAAAGGACGAGATACCAATTAGATTGGAGAAGGCTTGCATAATCCTGTCTATGGGGGCAAGAATTCTTCAATCATAAGAAATGGTTGTGAAGTATTGGAAAAGAAAAACAATCAAATCTTAAAGAGGGTCAGATTTTACAAGTAACTAATTAAACTCATGTCACAGAAAAGGAACATGGATTTCTAATTAGTGAAATGTATAGTGTATGGAAATCAAGCTATACTACATTGCTCTTGGACAAATCCAGCATTCAACTCCCCCAGATGTTGTGCTTTCAAGAGGAAATACAAACTGTTTTGTAAATAATTATCCCCATCCTAATTGCCTCTCTTCATACCTTTTAGAATTAAGTACGTTTTTATTTAGTAGATTTTAGGATTAGTTTTAAATTAGTTTTTATTTCAATTAAATTGATTTTATTCCACATCCTATTTGGTCGCCTAAATAGTGAAGAGCCCTTGTAATTGGGGTGATCAAATTTCAATTAGAAAGAACCTCCAAACCTCGTAGGTACGATATCCGGACTTTTAGAGTCTACTTTATTACTTGTATGACCCATGCACTTACGGAAAGGGGTTGAGTGTTGGTAATACTTTTCATTTCAGTTTTTGAGTACACTTACTTTTGTTTCTAATCAGTTTTTAAGTATTTACCACATTCACTCCCTTGGCCATATTTTCATATAAACATCATTTGGTCTCAACAAGTTTTTAGCGTTGTTGCTAGTGAATTTAGTTTAGTCCTTGGTAATCGTGTCTGAAAATTTGGTCAACAGCTAGCACCACTTATGGAAAACACAACTGTGTTTTAGGCCAACACTAATACATCTCTGAAGAATCTGGAGACTCAAGTAGGGCAGCTGGTCTTAACTATGCAGAATCAATCTAATGATTTTTTCCCTAGTGACACCAAGAAGAATCCCAAGGACTGCATGGCTATAACACTTAGAAGTGGCAGAGAATTGCAAAAAAGAGAAGAATATGATATTAAGCTGAATGAGAATGAAGAGCAATCTAAAATTGGCAAAGAGAACAAGTTGAACATAAATGAACTAACAGAGGAAAGTGAGAAATCAAAGGTGTAGCAAGAGCAGCAAACTGAAGAGGGAAAACTGAAAATGAAGGAGGAAGTGCAAGCTTATAAACCTCATATTCCATTCCCTCAGAGGCTACAGAAATCTAAGTTGGATGATCAGTTCTCTAAATTCTTGAACATTCAAGAAAATAGAGATCAACATTCCCTTTGTTGAAGCATTGGCTCAAATGCCTCATTATGCTAAGTTTATGAAGGACATCCTGAGCAAGAAAAGGAAGTTTGATGAAAAATGAGTGGTAAGCCTGTCAGCAATTTGCAGTGCAGTGATCCAGAAGCACATGCCACTGAAGATGCGGGATCCAGGAAGCTCACCATTCCCTGCACAATAGGGAACTATAGTTTGGAAGAGCTTTATGTGATTTAGGAGCAAGCATCACTCTGATGCCATTATCTATGGTGAAAAGACTCTGTTTGGGGGAGCTTACTCCTACAACTATGACTCTACAGGTGGTAGACATAATTATGGCTTAGCCAGAAGGTATACTAGAAGATGTACTGATCAAGGTGGGAAATTTTATTTTCCCTATGGACTTTGTTGTGATAGATATTGAAGAAGATAAACAAGTTCCAATTGCTGCTGGGCATACCATTTCTTGCCATTGAAGCAGCCTTGATTGATGTACACTTCAATCTTAATCAGAGCTTAAAACAACTTGATTTTGAAAAAGCTAAATGTAAGAATGTTGAAAAAGTGGTTTCCAACGGTTTTAAAATAATTGATGATTGTAAGATTCAGAATTCAATGAATGAAAGTATGAAGAATTTCCAGTATATTGAGGATCTTGATGTTGAATATTTGAATGCTAGTTTTGAATTAAAAGGAACTATATTAAGTATGAATGAACACAATGCAGAAAAATCAAGCAGCAATGAAAAAAAGGTATAGGAAGTAGAAACAAAGTTTTAAGGGGTTAGTTCTGAAGGAATTACCCAAACAACTTAAATATGCCTTCTTAGGAGTTGAAGGATCAAACCTATAATTATAGCACGTAACTTGATTGAAGATAAAGAGCAAAAATTGATTGGAATTCTC